>WOXC01004756.1:0-254240 GCA_011680675.1 Gymnobelideus leadbeateri | reverse complement strand
TTGCCTCTCTGCCTTAACTCCTATAGCACATTCACTTCTGATCCTAGGATTATAGATTTAGATCTGGAAGGGTCTTCAGAAGCCATCTAGTTCAGCCCTCTTTTTACAGATGAGGATACCGAGGCCCAGGGAGCCTAAGTGACTTGCCCAAGGTCGCATTGGGTAGTGGGATTCAGGACAGATTGGAGCCGGGTCTGACTGTAGAGCTTCAATGCTCTTCACTCTATGAGGCAGCTGCTCTGAGAGCAGGCTGACAAATACAGCTGCAAGTGCTTTCAGTGCCTGAGATGGCCAAGCTCATCTAAGGCAACCATTGTCTGTTTATAGCACCACTATGATTGCTGCCTACTGATTCACTGTCATATAGTGTTTGAGCATTATGAAGGGTTTTAGATACATTATCATATCTCATATCATCATATTCCACTAAGTAGATGACATATTATCCCCAGTTTATGGATGGGGAAACCTAAGCTCACAAAGATGAAGGGACTTGCCCATGGTCACATAACCAGAAAGTTTCCGAGCTAGGATTCAAACGCATCTCTTCATTTCCAGGCTTAATCTCTAGTCAGACATCTTTCAAAAAAAGTGTTTAATTATATCCTTAAGAGATGTGTTACCTAATTCTTGGCTTCAGAAGTGGCCAGATGACTCTATCCAAAGGCCCTCATTACATCTCTCTGCTAAGCTGCCTGCTGCCCTCCCCCTCCAACCCATCCTAAACAATGCCAGGTTAATCTTTCTGATGTTAAGCTCTGACCATCATTGCCCAGCCTCAAAACCTTGGCCTACCATGTAAGGTCCCCTACGGTCTCATCCTGTGTTTATTTCCCATTCCTTTTCCAATAAAATACAATTCACTCAATTTCTATCCTGTTTTTATTCCCAGTCAGTTTCTTAGGCATGGAATGCCCTGCTCCAGTTCCCATGAAAGTCCTCATTTTTTTTTTTTTTGGTGGACCTAGATTTTTTTTCTTAAGAAAAAGTGTTCAGAAATGGCAGCAGGAGATAGTGATTGGAAGGCTGTCCTTAGAGTCAGGAAGACCTCGGTTCAAGTTTGGCCTTCAAAACCTACTAGCTAAATGACCTGTTTTAGTGCCTCAAATAACTCTGTGAGAATAAGTTAAGAGGGATTCCACTCTGGGAATTCTTTACAGTAATGAAATCTTAGGATTAGTCCTTTTCCTTTCGAGGGAGAGTGTTGAGGCCAGTGTTTGTCCTGAGAGAATAGGCAGAATTGCTTTGTAGAGTTTTTGAAGACCAGAGCTTCTCAGAAGATTCATTTAAATGTTTGCCCATATGTTCAACTAGACATTTATTTTTCCTTCCTTACAGGGTTTAAAACCTGTGGCATCCTCAGAATCACCACCTATCATATTTGCCACACCAACGAAATTTGCCTCAGAGCCAGCTCCATATGATTATGCTGGGAAAAACAAAGTTCCTGAGTTGCAGAAATTTTTTCAGGTGAGAATAGGAAAAGAAGCCTGTGAAATACTCAAGTTTTTTTGTGACCTTTTAAATAGAGGTTTTCTTCCCACAGTCTGAATCTGTCTGCTTTAGTCATCATGCCATCTCCATCCCCATACATGAGTTTCTAACAAAAAAGTTGCCTCATATTCCTTAAAACCAATTTTTTTTTTTAATCTATAGGCCTTATTTTCACTTTCTGGTAAAAGTGAAGGGATTCATGTTATAACTAATTTTCGTGGGATCAGAAGTTTTTAGTTGGATAAATAATCAGTGCTTGATTTGTCCACATTAGGGGAGGGAAATAATTCAGAAGACATTTCTGTTTGACTTTAAAGGGCTTTGACTTTTTAAAAAATTGCCAGTGGTTCCATGTCATAATTTTTTTTTTTTAATTGGCTATTGAAATTCAGTCCTCCTCCATCCTTAACCTTTGGGGGGATGATGTTCATTGTGGTATATAATAAAAGGCCCTTTAGCCAGATGCTGCTGTCTGATCCCTGTGGCTTTTGACCAGTCATTCCTCTGGGCCTTAGATAATCTCTAAAGTCCATTTAAGATCTAGGTCCTCTGAAATTTGCTGAAAGAGAAGGAAGTCAGATTGGAAATCAGATATTCCAGTCCAATCCAATCCAAGGAGTGATCTATATGTATAATTAAAAGCTTAATGCTAAGACAAAGAGGGATACTTTGCACAGTGTCCCTTGTTGATTGGAAAAATATTTATTACACCCAAACCCCCTTCCTCTTGCTATTAAGAGTACCACTGTCTTACTGCTGACTCTCCCTCCCACATATGCATTCATTATCACATCTAGTCAGTCTTTCTCCACATTTCCTCTCTACCCATATAGCTGCCATCCCATTCCCCACCCTTATAACCTGTCCTTTGTACTGTCACTCCTTGGATTCGATTGGACTGGAATATCTGATTTCCAATCTGACTTCTTTCTCTTCCTGTCTCCCTTCCGTGATCTCTGTGGTCCAGCATTACTGACTTACTTGCTATTCCTTCTGGATGATGCTCTAGCTTCCCTGCCTATGCCTTTGTACTGACTGCCTTTAATGCCTAGCATGCGCTCCCTCCTGACTTCTCTCTCAATCAGGGCTGACCTTTCCTGGCCCCCTAGGCTGGTGCCTGCCCCTCTCAGGTGACCTTTCACCTATTCTATGTATCCTTTGTATGCACCTGTTTATGGACACATTTCCTCCTTCATTAGAATGGGGACTTCCCAGTGCTTAGTTCAGTACCTGGCTCATGGCAACTGCCTGTTGATTGCTTGACCTCTGTGCTTGACATGGATGCCCTGATCTCGAGCTGAAAGAGACTTTAGAATCATCTTGCCCAGCTCTCATTTGATGAATAAGGGAACTGAGGCCCGGAGACATGAATGAAATTGCCCAAGGTTGTACATTCAGCCTTGAAGCCCAGGCTTCCAGACTCCAAATCTAGTTCTGTTCCTAAGACTCAGAATGATTTTGTTTGAAATGAGGCACCACCTATCTCATGCCTTTTTACTTGGTGAACAAGGCCTGAGAGGGTATTTTGATGAATTGAAGTAGAAGGGGAGCGTCTTGGAGAGGGTGGAACATAATGAACTAAAGCTGCTTTTGTAGTTTTTCCCTTAATATAAGGGGGTTTAAAAGCTTAATGGAAAAAGGGCAATTGAGCACAAAATGGATCTGAACTCATTCATGCTTAATTGGCTTGTTGGATTCAGACTTTGGTCCTCTTCAGATCAGGATTGCATATTAAGCAAACAGTATTTTGTTTTGCCTAGATTCTGATTTGTATAGATCATTTGTTCTTTAGTGTATTTTTCCTCATTAAACTTAGTCTTTGATAAGTACTTCAGAAATAAGAAACCTGTGACATAAAAGATGAATTTGGAGTGATTGCCGATTTAGAAACTACCCACATTTACATGAAAATGTCTGGTATTTTGTGCTCAGAGGAATTTGTTTTGCTTTTTCTCCACTGATCATGCAGGTGGATTCGCTTTAGAATCTCTTGACTTGGATGTGTCTTCTTACTGTTTGGTACTCGCATATATTAACACATGCTATTTTTTTTTCCTCCAAGAAATCTGATGGTTTACCTGTCCACTTGAAACACGGTCTGCCTGATCAGATGCTCTATCGGACCACCATGGCTTTGACACTGGGAGGGACCATCTACTGTCTAATAGCTCTCTACATGGCTTCACAACCCAGAAATAAATAGGATGGGGTTCTATAGGAACTAATAGGACTAATTGATTCATTAGCAAGAGTTTTGGCATAAAACCCTTTGAATTGTCTTATTTTCCTAATTGCCAGGAAATTTTCTGACCTTTGTAAGTTTATGTTGTTTTTCAGATAGAAGACTTATCAATAAGGAACAGTTCTGGTTGTTTTGTTTCTGAAAATAAGTAGATTATCAAAACATATTGAAGAGTTAGTTATTACTTAAGCAAAGGTGATGATGCCCTTCTCATTTGGGCTCCCTTATTTCTCCAGAGGTTGGCAGGCCAGCTCATCACTGTGATGAGGCCACCAAGGATTTCTGGGTTGGCCTATCAGAGGCCTCGAGAGAGAGAGAGAGTGAAGGTGGGGGAAGCCTTTTTATAACCAGATGTGTTGGCTAAAGGAGGATTCATTGAAGCTGCACCAGTGACAGGAAGTCCTTGAACTTCCTGGTGCCAAAAATCTGTTCGTTCTGACACCATAAATTTCACTGGGAATTAATTAGCTGTTAATTGGGAATTTTTCCATCTTGCAGCATGGTATTAATAGAAATTATTTTCTGTTAACTATCCATATACCCATAACTTTGTCCTGTAGTTTCAGAAGGGTTTTATGCCTGATCTCTGACCTCTTTAAATATTCCAGAGATGAAGATTCGGTATTTATTCCACCATGGGAACAGAACAACTCTTAATAAAAGTTTTGCACTTTGGACTGGACTGTTGAACAGTACATCCCTGCCAGTGCTTCTTCTTTACTCTTGTTAAATGCTGTAGCTTTAAGGTATAAGTTATTTTTGCTTGTGGAATAAATACAGGAAATGAGAAGTTTTGAGTTGTTTTTATTTTTAATTAAATGACTTCTTCAGTACATAATTTTGTAACAGACATGTTTTGATTACTGCATTGCTTTTTATTTGAATATTTAACTACAACACCTTCCTCAGAGTTGAGGATAGACCTAACAAAATAGTAATATTAATTACCATATGGTCCTTTTGTAAGACAATAGCCTTTGCTTCTTAAGGAAATTGCTGTTGTAATTCATGGTTCATTAGATAGTAAACTTTTTTTCCTTCTCTGTAACATTTGGGGAGAATTCTGTTTGATTATCACATTTGTTTAGAGGAGTGGAAATCTTGTTCCCTCTAAATATGTGTCTTTACATCCTTACACTCAAAGTAAAAAACTGAAAGCCCCCTCTCTTTTTTTTTTGCTTTTTGGAGGGCAATTGGGGTTAAGTAACTTGCCCAAGGTTACACGGCTAGGTTTTTGTTTGTGTGTGTTAAGTGTCTGAGGCTGGATCCGAACTCAGGTCCTTCTGACTCCAGGGCCGACGCTCTACTCACTGCGCCACCTAGCCTCCCCGAGCCCCCTCTCTTTTTTTTTTTTTAAATTAATTTATTAGTTTAGTTTCAGTTGACAAGATTCAATTCCATAGTTCCTTGATTTTCAAATTTCCTTTACTTCCCTCCCCCTCCCCTCATGACATCATATAGTACAGTATAGGGTCTGCAAATGCATTCATATTAAACATTATTCCAATTACAAAGGCATATTGTACTAGGTGGGATGAAAGATGGTAAGGAAGAAGTACAACCAAACAATGAGAAGAACAAGATCATTTAGTTTGCTTCCATCAGGATTCAGGCTCAGTTCTTTCTAGTTATATCTCTGGATGGCACATTTCTCACTTTCTTGAGTCATTCGGGATTAACATATCACTGCATTGCTGAAAAGAGTCCAGTCTGTCATAGTTGGTCGTCACAGATATGGTATGTCTGTGATTGTATACAAATTTCTTCTGATTCTACTCTTCTCGCTCAGCATCAGTTTGTATAAGTCTCTCCAGGTAATTATGAAATCCGTCACCTCCTCGTTTCTTATAGCACAATAAAATTCCATTACATTCATATACCACAACTTGTTTAGCCATTTCCCAATTGATGGGCACTCCTTTAGTTTCCAATTCTTTGCAGCCACAAAAAGGGCTGCTAAAAATATTTTTGTACATATGGTTCTTCCTCCCACTACTATGATCTCTTTGGGATATAACCCTAGGAGTGGTATGGCTGGGTCAAAGGGTATGAAATTATTTATAATCCTTTGGGCATAATTCCAGATTGCTCTCCAGAATGGTTAGATAAGTTCACAACTCCACCAGCAATGTATTAGCGTTCCAATTTGCCCACATCCTCTCCAGCATTTGTCACTTTCTTGTTTTGTCATCTTAGCCAATCTGACTGGAGAGGTGTGGTATCTCAGAGTTGTTTTGATTTGCATTTCTCTAATTAATAGTGATTTAGAGCATTTCTTCATATGCTTATAGATATCTTTAATTTCTTTCTCTGAAAACTTCCTATTCATATCCTTTGACCATTTCTCAATTTGGGAATGACTTGTATTCATATAGATTTGGCTCAATTCTCTATAAATTTTAGAAATGAGTCCTTTATCAGAGACACAGGTTGTAAAAATTCTTTCCCAATTTCCCACCTCCCTCTTGATCTTGGTTACATTGGCTTTGGTTGTGCAGAAGCTTTTCAATTTAATGTAATCAAAATTATCCATTTTGCATTTTATAATGCTCTCTAATTCTTGTTTGGTCCTAAAATCTTCCCCTCTCCACAGATCTGTCAGGTAAACTATTCCTTGCTTTCCCAAATTGTTTATAGTATCATCCTTTACACCTAGATCATGCACCCATTTAGACTTTATTTTGGTATATGGTGTTAGATAGTGATCTATGCCCAGTTTCTGCCATACTGTATTCCAGTTTTCCCAGCAGTTTTTGTCAAATAGTGCATTCTTATCCCAAAAACTGGGGTCTTTGGGTTTATCGAACAATAGATTGCTATATTCATTAACTGCTGGGTCTCCTGCACCTAATCTATTCCATTGATCCACTACTCTACACCTCTGCCAGTACCAAGCAGTTTTGATGACTGCTGCTGTATAATACAGATGAAGATCTGGCATAGCTAGTCCATCTTCCCTAGCATTTCTTTTCATTAATGAGCCCCCTCTCTTTTAAGGATAAAAAGAATAAATTTGTAGGGAGCTTTAGCATAGCTCTTTTTTCATAACATGATGATAGGTTCCTTTCATACAAAATAGTTATTACCTATTCATCAATAATCTTCATTCTTCTGTAGTTTTCAAATAGTGTTTCTATTTACTTTCAACTTGGCTTTTGTTCCCTGTCAAAATGCAGGGGTAACGTTTGGCTTTATGGTGGGGCTTTTTATTATATCAAGATGATATATCTTAGCGGGCGGCTAGGTGGCGCAGTGAATAGAGCATGGGCCCTGGAGTCAGGAGGACCTGAGTTCAAATCCAGCCTCAGACACTTAATACACACACACACACACACACACACACACACACACACACACACACACACAAAACTTAGTGGTGTGACCTTGGGCAAGTCGCTTAAACCAAATTGCCCTACCTTCCCCCCTCCAAAAAAAAAAGAGATGATATCTCTTAAAGACATTACCACTTGCCTCTATAGAAACTAGGACTTGGCTATGTAGCCCCATAGTCTCTGACGAGCAGGATCCCTGGCTCACTTACTATGGTCCTCCTCAATCTCAAACTTGGAGTATTTGGTATATCCTACTTTCTTTTCCAACTTATTCCTCATAAATTTGTCCAAACTTTTTTTGATGCCTTTGATTTTATTCCCCGTCAACCCTGTTTGCTTAAAGGATACCCTAGGTTGATAACTAGCAGAATAGAAGTAGTATTTTTGTTATAGACACTGAAATCTCTGAAGCTGCCTGGTTATGTTGAGAGTGATCAGTCTTTCCAAGCTGAGAGATCCCACTCTTTAGTTTGTTCTCTCAAAGCAGCAAACTGCACCCCCATCAAGCCTTCTCCCACCCCTTTTCTTTTGATTGCTTTAGTTGCCCATCTCAAGATCTGTACCATGTCTGTCTTAATATTGGTGAGCAGAACTGCACAGTTTCAGGTGCAGCTGTACCACCAGCCTTTTATAAGGGGAGGATAGTGTCTCTTTTTCTGTCATACCTTCTGGATGTTAGCAAGGCCAAACACTCCTGAAAGGCATTGGACCTCAGTTGCACCAAAATGAGGAGGGTTGAATAAATTAAAAGATCCATTCCAGCTCTAAGAGTATGTGTCCTTTGGTTTTATGGTTTTTTCCTTCACTAGGTATAGTACTACTATAATCATCCAACTCAGAAACCTGGAATTTTCCATGGTTATCTTGCTAGAATTTAATTTTCCCTTAAATCTGTTCATTGTTCATCAGCTTTCCACAGAGCCATGAATGACCCCTCAGTAGGTCATGACATGATGTTTGCATGTGACTGAGAGACTTACTTTTCGTACTTCTTCCAACATAGGCAGCTTTGGAAGCCCCAAAGACACAAGGAGAGAAGACAGCGCACTAGCAGCACCCGACCCTTGTTTTTCAGAGCATGAGTTAGAGAAATTAAGAGTGTGGAGAAGGGGCCCCTTCAGAGGTGAAGAATCATTTGCACTCTCTCCCACACTCAGTGGCATGCATATGCAGAGATAGCCCTGAATCTTAAGAATATTGAATTTCATGATGGCTCCAAGATGAGCAGGTGGTTAAGAGAGCCCAGCTGGGGATGAACTGATGAGACCTCAGATGTTGCTCACTTGATATACCAGCATTTTGTCTCCAAGGGAGCTCCAGCAGGAATGTATTAGTTTTAAAAATGAGTAAAAAGAAAGAGGGAATCTAAGGATGCCAGCCTGGCCAACACTTGTTTGTTCTGCAGCTTCCGACTTATCTGTGTGGACAATGCTTGGAGAAATGGGCCTTCTCGAAAAAGAGGTCATGGAAATTCTCCCGTTTGGTTGAAGGTCTAAAACAGGTTTCAGAGGTCCAGGGACACTATCCCCAACTTGGACTCTAACCCATTTCTCTCACCCCCCAGCACCATGTTTATTTGTTTAACCTTGTTATTGACACAGGCTTGTTGTACCTCAGCCCTGTAGGTACAATCCAGGTTCCTGAGTCTGTTCAACAGAATTCGTGCCTCCTGGTCCCAAAATTGGCTTTATTGACTGTCGTGTTTTGATAGGGTTTCCATTGTTGATGTATTCCCATAGCAAGTGTGACTCCAAGGCTGAAGGATTCCATGGAGATGTTGCTGGGGAGGTGAGGACATGAGAGAAGTGTGTCCAAGGAGGTTGGCAGCAAGGGGAGGGAAAAGCCAAGGCAGAAGCCTGTTGTCTTGGTAACCAGGAAGATAGAATCATCTAATTAAAATCTGAACTTGGCTATAAACAAAACCAGGAAAATTAGAATTGAGCTTAGACATTTTGAAATTTGAGTCTCAGGTGGCAGAGGAGGGGAGAGTTAGTTTTCAGTGGGTAGATACTTGAGGAAAGAGTTTATTAGGAATGGTATCTGCAATGATTAAAGAAGCAATCAGCAGCTAGAGAATACAGAACACTTTATAATTAATTAACCTTGACTACTGTCACTTGCTGAAACCACCTGGGAGCTCCAGAAGGGACACAGCAGAGAGGATATCCCCTTCTCTGACCACTAAGCTAAGCTGAGAAAAGAGTGAGGTGAAAAGGTTGAGTATGGTTGAGTGGAAACATCACCAACTCGGGTGTTATGGCATTAGAAGGCCTATACACCTTTATGCTTTGGTTCTGTCAATCACTAAGGGAGCAAGCCTCTGAGCTGAGCACTATGGGAAGAGGAGCCAAGAAAATGTCTTCCCCTACTGGATCAAGGGGTCAACAACCATACATTTGGTCTTTGAGAGGTTCTGGGTTTGACCCCAGGGACCTTGGTGAAAACCCTGCTAGCTCAGGGGATGGGGAGGCAGGCAAATATTCCAGGGTAGGTCAGTGTCAGGTAAGCAACAAGCTCCTTTGGACCCTTGCCTTTTGATGTTCCTGGTCTTCCTGCTATGTGGCCAAGATATGGAAACTTCCCATTATGCAATGCATTAATTTGAAAATGAAATTGCAGCTCAGTGAGCTGATGTCAGCATCAGAGTTCACTAGTGTTTAATTAGAGTCACTCAGAGGCTTATTTAATCTGCTCCTAGGAAATCATTCTGGCCAAATAATTAAAGAGAATAAAGGTTAGATTTGTATTTCTGGCAAAGTTTGTATTATATTCAGTGTCTCCAAAACATGAATTTCATTAACCTTTCATAGGAAGTCAAATTGTTTTCAACTGGTTGTCATGCTAATTAAAACTGAGTCACGGGGAAGTCCTGTTTTTATACTCCTTTGTGTGTGTGCACTCCCCCTGCCCCATCATTACATGCTCTTTAAGAATCAGTCATGTGGAGAAGCTATATTTTATACTCTGGGCATGAATCTGTTGTATACCTCCCCCCTACCCCATCCAAACCATTGCACATCCATTGAGGGTTTTAAAGAGCAAAAAGGGACTGGAATTGCAAGAGGGATTTTAGTTAGGACATATTGCAGCCAGGGGTGCAAAGTCAGGTTTGTATTTTTTCTTTCTGCTTTATGTGCCTCTAAGGGAAGTGGGAAACCTGTTACCTGGAACAGGTTCCCCACCCCTGCTCTAGGGTATCAACTGAAGGGGAGTGAGCTGGGTGTGAGCTGGCAACACCAGCAAGTTGTGGTGTGACCTTTTGGGGGAGGATAGCAGGACTGGGATGCAATCTAGGTTCCCTCTAAGTTTGGAGGCACAGTGTGTCCTGAAGAGACACTTGGGCTTGGTTCCTGTATATGCCCCCTACTATCTGGGCAAGTCACTTACCTCTCTCCATCTAGGCCTGGCTTTCTTCATTTACAAAATGAGGATGGTTAGAACTGTAATGCCTACTTTATGGAATTATTGTGAGTAAAGTGCTTCGTAACCATTGGTATATCCTGAATGTGGGTTGTTATTATGGTCAGTGACAGTGACCTCTGTTAACATCAGGGCAGCATGGAGCTCTTCTAGGAGAGAGGGGTGTGTGTTTCTCTTGGAGTTGATACAGAGGCCATGGTTTCTGTGAGCTTTGGGTATGGGATAGTCTTTGGAAGGAAGAGAAGCCCTTAATCCAACACCTCACCTAGTCCAAGCACTAGTACTGACCAGATCAGATGAGAAATCTGAAACCCCTTAGAGATGTCTAAAGGGCTTTGTGGCAGCAGGGAGTCCACAGATTAGAAGGAGCAGTGACCAAGAGAGGCTAGTGCCACCCACTGGTTTCTTTTGGGTCGAGGGCTGGTTACAATCTAAGTTTTAAGGGCACATGACCCCTTTTTTGTCCTAACCTTTGCTTAGGAACATTGATTGACATGCTCCCATTTGTAAACATTCGGCCTGCTCTCATTGAGTCTGTGGTCACACATCCATGTGGATAATACCTCCAGCAGCACAGACAGACCCATCCATGCCTTCTTGTCCATTCATCTCTGTTGTCCCTTCTATCCCAGGGCCCCGTGACTTTGAGGATCAAGGTAACCTAGACCTCATATGAGCCTTAGAATCTTGACTCTCCTTAAAGGAGAAGCAACCTTCCCCCAAAGGTCACACTCTTGCTCTCAGAGTGGGAGGGGCTGGGGAGGTGGAGGGTATGTTGGGATGTTTCCAATTTTCTAACAGACCCTGAAATCTCACTTTCTTACCATGGACACTTCGGTAAGTTCCTACTGTTTTTCATGTTGATGCACCTGCTTTCTCTACTCCTTCTGCCTTCCCAGAAAGCCTAGCTGCTAGAGCTAGGCCAAACTCATTTGGTTGGGGGTGCAGGATGTCTAAGATATGACCACTTCAGTGCATGGTTGAAGCAGAATGGAGAACAGAGCTCAGGGGATATGAGGAATGGGGAGGTTAGGGTGCGAGGAAGAGACAAAAGGAGGTTCTAGGGGATGGAGAAGGGAAGAGGTTTGGGACTGAGATAGAAAGTTGGTCAGGGAAGAATAAAAAAAAAAAAAGATTTCTGGGAAACTGAGACTTGAGGTTGAGGTGATTTTTCAATAGTGTCAGGTCTGACTGTGACACGTTTGGGGTTTTCTTGGCAAAGACGCCGTTACTTTCTCCATGGTTGAGGTTAGATGACAATAAATTTGTATCAGCAGAGATATATGACTTCTAATGACTATAGCAACTGCAAGAAGGACCAGAGAAAGCCTCTGGTGAAGGTGATCTAGGGTTAATCCTTTCAGAATACTTTTGTTTCTTTTATAATAGTACTTGTTTTTTCTAATTACATGTAAAGACAATTTTCACCATCTATTTTTTGAAAGATTTTGAGTATCAAATTTTTCTCCTTCCCTTCTTGCCCTCCCCCCTCTCCAAGATGGCAAGCAGTCCAATATGTTATACATGTGCAATCATGTAAAACATTTCCACATTAGTCATGTTGTGAAAGAAGTGTTTCTTTTTTTAGCTATTTTTTTTAATGAACAAAAATCCATTTTTTCTTCCACTTACCACCTCTTCTTTCTCCATTGAAGAAAAGAAAAAGAAAAATAGAACCCTTGTAACTAATATGAATATTGAAGGAAAACAGATTCCTATATTAGGGATGTTTAAAAATTTATGTCAGGGTGGTTAGGTGGCGCAGTCAGTAGAGCGTCGGCCCTGGAGTCAGAAGGATCCGAGTTTGGATCCGGCCTCAGACACAACGCACACACAAACAAAAAAAACCTAGCTGTGTGACCTTGGGCAAGTTACTTAACCCCAATTGCCCTACAAAAGGCAAAAAAAAAAAAATTTATGTCTTAGTCTGTACCCTGAGTCCATCATGTCTCCGTCAGGAGGTAGGGAGCATGCCTCATGGATCTTCTAGAATTGTGGTTCATCATTGCATTGATCAGATTACTTCAGTTCATTCACACAGGATTCTTTTGCCCTTTTTTTTGGAGGGCAATTGGGGTTAAGTGACTTGCCCAAGGTCACGTGGCTAGTTTTGTTTTGTTTTTTTGTTAAGTGTCTGAGGTCATATTTGAACTCAGGTCCTCCTGACTCCAGGGCTGGTGCTGTATTCACTGGGCCACCTAGTTGCCCCCTTCACTCAGGATTCTTAAGGTAGCTAGAAGATGGAGTCCTGGGCCTGTATGCAGGAAGATCAGAGTTCAAATTTTACCTCAGACACTTACTAGCTGTGTGACCCTGGCCAAGTCACTTAACCCCTGTTTGTCTCAATTTCCTCATCTGTAAAATGGGGCTAATAGCAGCACCTACCTCCCAGGGTTTTTGTGAGAATCAAATGAGATAATTGTAAAGTATTTAGCTAGTGTCTGAAACATAGTAAGGACCACATAAATGATTGCTGTTATTATTATGAAAGCACTTAGCCCAGTGCCTGACACACACAGTAGGCACTTAATAAATGCTTGCTTCCTTCCTTCAGTCTTTCAGAGTTGTTTGTCTTTATGATGTTATTATTTTATAAATTGTTCTGGTTCTGCTCACTTGACTGCAGCAGTTCATACAAGTCTTCCCAGGTTTCTTCCAAACCATCTTTTTCTTTATGTTTTGCAGTACAAATAGCACTCGGTTATATTCCCATAGCATACCTCATCCAGCCATTCCACCATTGCCCATCACCCCCTTGGTTTCCAAATCTTTGCCACCACTAGAAGAGTTGCCACGGGGCCCACGAAGCCCTCTTTCTCTTATCTCTATGAGGTATAGGCTTAGTAGTGTCGCACCTGGGAACCCTTCGGTTTCTTCAAGAAGATTCAGCTCAGGCTTCCTCCCTAAGCCTTTTCCCATCCTCCCCAGCTAAATGTGTCCTTTCTTTCAGATTTTTTTCTATAGCACTTTGTACCTCTCCTTTGTCCCCCTCAAACCTTATCTAGTATTATCCATATTTGCATATGTCATACCTTTCTCCCCCACCCCATTATAAGTTTCTTAAGGGTAGGGACTTGTATTTCTGTCACTGTATTCCTAACACCTAGAAAGTGCCTTGTACATAAGAGACATTTAGTAAATAGTGTGTTGATTGAATGAACTCCACGTCACCTGTCCTCAAAGGCAGCAGTCTTAGACTCTTGTTAGTCTGACTGATCCCCATTGTCTAAAGAGTAGGGAAAAGAGCAGCTCTTATACAAATCCCTGTTTAAGTTTAATAATGTTTAATAAGAAATGTAATTAACTACTATAATTTAATTGTACAACAAGCATCTCTTTCTATCTAACATAAGGGGTTTCCATGGAAACCGTTCTTGCTTTACCAACTACTAATCATAGCTTTATTAAGGGAGCCATCTGTAGACTTTCCTACCTTTACAATCTTACTCATTCCCTGTGATGAACTTTGGAGGGCAAACACCTCTGATTGCTGTAATTGCAGGGAGAGGCAGAGATCATGGCCTTAAGCTACTTCAACTCACAGCATAGGAGAAGTCGGGCCTTCAAGCCCCTCTTGGAGAACCACTCCCATGCCAAGCCATGGACATGGCGCTCAAGGGCTCAGGCCATTGCCTTTCCACTTTCCTCTTACCTAAAAGGCAGTTCTCTCCTTCATCCCAAAGTTGTACCATTACCACTGGCCCCTCCACATATTCCAGTTATCTGTTGACTCCCAGGACATTTCACTTCCTTTCTCATGGAGTACAGTCTTTCTCTATAGCTCTCACACACATACACACATGCACGCACATGCATACACACACGCTTTCTCAAATACTTTAACTTTCTGGTTCCTTAATCTCCCCAGTTCTCATGACCTATTCCTTGACTCGCTCTGTTACACACGGGGTCATTGCCTTGATCTTGCCATCACCACAAGTGTTCCAATTCCGTGTTTATGAATTCCCCAAATCCTTTATCTGATCATAATCTTTTACCATTCCATCACTGCCCACTCATCTTTAACCCTGTTCTTCCTCCTCCGTCATGACCTCCATTGCCTCCAGGCCCTAGTTCTTTCTCAGGACATCTCCTCTGCAGTGGCTACACTGTTCTCCTTTCCCTTTTTTAACCCCTCAGTGAAACAATATCTTTTCAAATCCCTTGCCCCCTTCTCTTATCCATTGTGCCTTGACAAAATCCAACAATGGGAGATAGCCTCACCATCCTCTTCCTTCATTCTTATACATGTGCTGCTGAACAGAGCCGTTTGAGTTCAACATTTATTTATATTATCTAATCTCAACTGAGCCCTCACTGCCCCAAAGCAATAGTTCTGCTTATTCTTAATCTTAATCTATTCATATTCTATTCCACACGGAAGCTATCCCAAACTTTCTTGTCTCTCCTAAAAACTCCCAAGACATCCCCTTCCTTGACTCTCTCAGTTGAAAAAAATTAATGTCATTCACTAAGAGCTCCTTTGTCTCCCTTCTTCCTCTTCTCATTTCCTCCTTCACCCCGTGTATGCAGAGGTGGCCCTTCTTGCCAAAGCTGACCCATCTACAAGCACTATCGATTTCATCCTTTCCTTTTCTCTAACAGATTTGGCCCCACTGTCATCCTTACCCTCTCTTTTATCTTCAATCTCTCCCTATGTACAGGCTGCTACCCTGATGCCTACAACTCTACCACGGCTCCCCCATCCTTAAACAATTTCTACCTGATCCTATCATTACTGCTTGCAGTCTTTTCATAGCTGTCCCTTCTTAGAAATAAAATCTCGAGAAAGCAGTTTATATAATGCCTTCTCTTCCTTTCCTCTCTCTTGCTTCTAAACCTTTTGTAGTTTTGTTTCTGACTTCAACATTCAATAAAATCGTCCTCTTGGGCGGCTAGGTGGCGCAGTGAATAGAGCACCAGCCCTGGAATCAGAAGGACCTGAGTTCGGAGCCGGCCTCCAACACTTAATCCACACAAACAAAAACCTAGCCGTGTGACCTTGGGCAAGTTACTTAACCCCAATTGCCCTAAAGGAGCGGCTAGGTGGTGCAGTGAGTAAGAGCGCCAGCCTCAGAGTTGGGATGACCCGAGATCGAATCCGGCCTGAGAAAATGAGCACCCACACATAAATAATGACTAGCCTTGTAACCTTGAGCAAGTTACTTAACCCCAATTGCTTTTAAAAAAAAAAATCGCACTCTTCAAAGTTATCATTGAGGCATCTAGTGGTTTGGTGGATAGAGCACTGGACCTGGAGTCAGGAAGACCTGAATTCAAATCCAGCTTAGACACTTTCTAGCTGTGTGACCCTGGGCAAGTCATTTTATCTCTGATTGCCTGACAAAAGGATTCACTGGAGAGGGAAATGGCAAACTACTTATTATCATTCACTTCTAGTTTACATCATTCATTTCTGCAAGATTTTGAGTTACAAATTTTCTCCCCGTTTTTCCCCTACCCACCACCCCAAAATAGTGATTCCACTGGATATCCCCTCCTCTAATCTGCTCTCTCCCATATCTTCCCCCATATCCCCTCCAACTTTCCAGTAGGGCTTGGTGGATCTCTATGCCCCAGTGCCTGTATACCTTATTTCCCAGTCACATATAAAATAATATTAATAATAATAGTACATATATATTTAAAAATTTGATTTTAAAACTTTGAATTCAAGATTCTTTTCCTTCCTCCCTTGTCACCCACCCTTACTGGGAAGATAAGCAATTCAATATAGGTTGTACATGTGTAGCTATGCAAAACATTTCCATAATGGATATATTGTAAAAGACTGACTATTTCCCTCCCTCCTATCCCACCTCCCACTTGTTCTATTCTCTGCTTTGATCCTGTCCCTTTTCAAAAGTGGGTGCTTCCAACTTCCCTCCCCCCCAGACTGTCCTCCTTTCCATCATTGCCCCTCTCATGCCCTTCCCCCCTACTCTCCTATAGGGTGAGATACCCTATTTAGTGTGTATGTCATTCCCTCCCTAAGCCAAATTCAATGAGGATAAGGTTGGGACCCATTCCTTTTTGCCTTCCTGTTCTTCCCCTCCATTGTACCCATTTCCCTTTACCTCTTCTATATGAGATAGTTTACCCCATTCTGTCTCTCCCCATCTCCTCTCATTATATTCCTCTCTCACTTGTTAATTTCACCTTTTAAGTATCATCCCTTCCTATTAAACTGGTCCTGTGCCCTCTATGTATATGTATACCTGTACACATATATACACACATTCACATATGTATCCATACACCCATATACCCTCCTATATAGACATACACATATATATACACACATATGTACATATACATATATGTGTATATATATGTACACACACATTTCTATTCCCTTCAAGTATTCTCATACTGAGAAAAGTTTCATAAGTTACAATTACTGTTTTTCCATGTAGGAATGTAAATTGTTCAACTTTGATAAGTTCCTTATGATTTCTTTTCCCTGTTTACCTTCTCATGCTTCTCTTGCTTCTTGTATCTGAATGTCAAATTTTCTATTCAACTCTGGTTTTTTTCCTCAAGAATGCTTGAAATTCCTCTATTCCACTGAATGACCATATTTTCCCCTGAAATATGATACTCAGTTTTGCTGGGTAGGTGATTCTTGGTTTTAATCCCAGCTCCTTTGACCTCTGGAATATCGTATTCCAGGCCCTTTGATCCTTCAGTTTAGAAGCTGCCAGATCCTGTGTTATCCTGATTTTGTTTCCACAATATTCAAATTGTTTCTTCCTGACTGCTTGTAATATTTTCTCCTTGATCTGGGAACTCCAGAACCTGGCTACAATATTCCTAGAAATTTTCTTTTTGGGATCTTTTTCAGGAGGTGATTGGTGGATCCTTTCAACCTCTATTTTGCCCTCTGGTTCTAAAACATCAGGACAATTTTCCTTGAGAATTTCTTGAAGGATGATTTCTAGGTTATTTTTTTGATCATGGCTTTCAGATAGTCCAATAATTTTTAAATGATCTCTTCTGGACCTATTTTCCAGGTCAATGGTTTTCCTAATGAGATATTTCACATTGCCTTCTATTTTTTCATTTGTTTGGATCTGTTTAATAGTACCTTGATTTCTCATAAAGTCACTAGCTTCCATTTGCTCTAATCTAATTCTGAAGAAATAATTCTCTTCAGTGAGCTTTTGAGATTCTTTTTCCATCTGGCAAATTCAGCTTTTTAAGGCATTCTTCTCCTCATTGCCTTTTTGAGCCTCTTTTGCCATCTGAGTTAGTCCTTTTTTTTTTTTTATTTAAAAAATTTTTTTAAAGCAATTGGGGTTAAGTAACTTGCTCAAGGTTACATGGCTAGTCATTATTTATGTGTGGGTGCTCATTTTCTTTCTTTCTTTTTTTTTTTTGGGTTAACAAGCTTACTTTAATCAAACAAACATATATTACCTAGTTCAGGGGAAAAAGGTCAGCACCCTGAACTTCAGAGTATACAGACAGATCAAACAGGCTTCCAAACTGTCCAACCATTATCAATACCAAATCACAGTTACCAGAGAGGGAAGCATCAACATCTGGTTTTCAAAGCCGGGGGCTCTCAATGGCTGCCCAGAGTCTCATCTGGTCAAATCATACAACACTTCTCAAAGTGAGCCCCAAAGCAAAGCCTCAAATCAGGGATTATATAGTCTTCTCCTGGCTCAGAGAATGTAACCACCCTCTTGACCCACTGCCTAATCACACAGCATCAAGGTGTGGTCATTCCTGAAAACCAAGCCTCCTACCACAGGCTCCACGTGACCACATTCAGCCTATTAGGGGGAAGAGTATATTTTCAAATCAAGGAAGGTTTTCAGAGTCTCTTAAAGCCAATCAAAGTCTCTTTATTTATTTATTTATTAATTAAACAAATACTTTATTAACTTCTGGTTTACATCATTCATTTCCACCAGATTATGAGTTACATTTTCCCCCATTTTTTCCCTACCCACCACCCCAGAATAGCAGTCCCACCAGATATCCCCTCATCCAATCTGCTCTCTCCCATATCTTCTCCCATACCCCCTTAACTTTGCCATTAGGGCAAGGTGAATCTCTGAGCCCCACTGCCTGGACATCTTATGAAACATTTAATTTTAAAACTTCGATTTTCAGATCCATTCCCTTTCTCCCCTGTCACCCACTCCCTCTAAGAAGATAAGCAATTCAGTATGTGTTGTACATGTATATCTATGCAAAACATTACCATAGTAGATATATTGTAAAAGACTGCTTATATTTCCCTCCCACCTGTCTCACCTCCCACCTGGTCCATTCCCTACTTTGATCCTGTCCCTCTTTGATAGTGGGTACTTCTAACCTCCCCTCTTCCCAGAATGCCCTTCCCTCCATCATCTCCCCTCTCATCCCCCTTTCCCCTACTCAGGAGAGTGAGGGTAAGATATTCCATTTAGTATGTATGTGATTCTCTCCTTGAGCCAAATCAATGAGAATATGCTTTTGCCTTTTTACCTTCCTGTTCTTCCCCTCCCCTGCAACTACTTCCCCTTGCCTCTTCTACATGAGATGGTTTGCCCTACCCTGTCTCTCTCCATCTCCTCTTGCCACTTCCCTCTCTCACCTCTTGACTTCACCCCTTAAGAATCATTCCTTCCTTGGGGTGGCTAGGTGGCGCAGTGAGCAGAGAGCCAGCCCAGGAGGACCCGAGCTCGGATCCGGCCCCAGACACCCAACACACAAACAAAAACCCAGCCATGTGAACCTGGGCAAGTCACCCAACCCCAATTGCCCTCCAAAAAAAAAAAATAATCATCCCTTCCCATCAAATTCAGCCTGTGCCCTCTATCCATGTATACCTGTGAACATATGCCATGTACCCTTCTTCAATTATTTTCATAATGAGAAAGGTTTCATCAAACACAGTTATTGTTTTTCCATGTAGGACTGTAAATAGTCCAACTTTGATAAGTTCCTTTTGATTTCTTTTCCTTGATTACCTTCTTAAGCATCTCTTGCTTCTTGTGTCTGAATGTCAAATTTTCTATTCAACTCTGGTTTTTTCATCAAGAATGCTTGAAAGTCCTCTATTCCACTGAATGACCATATTTTCCCCTGAAACAAGATACTCAGTTTTGCTGGGTAGGTGACCCTTGGGTTCATTCCCAGCTCTTTTGCCCTCTGGAATATCATATTCCATGCCCTTCGATCCCTCAGTGTAGAAGCTGCCAGGTCCTGGGCTATTCTGATTGTGTTTCCACAATATTGAAATTGTTTCTTCCTGGCTGCTTGTAGTATTTTCTCCTTGATCTGGGAGTTCTGGAGCCTGGTTATAATATTCCTGGGAGTTTTCTTTTTGGGATCTTTTTCAGGAGGTGATCTGTGGATTCTTTCAACCTCTATTTTGCCCTCTGGATCTAAAACATCAGGGCAATTTTCCTTGAGAATTTCTTGAAGGGTGATTTCTAGGTTCTTTCTTTGATCATGGCTTTCAGGTAGTCCAATAATTTTTAAATTGTCTCTCCTGGATCTATTTTCCAGGTCAGTGGTTTTTCCCATGAGATATTTCACATTGCCTTCTATTCTTTCATTTGTTTGGATCTGCTTAATAGTATCTTGATTTCTCATAAAGTCACTAGCTTCCATTTGCTCCAGTCTAACTCTGAAGGAATGAATCTCCTCAGTGAGCTTTTGAGATTCTTTTTCCATCTGGCAAATTCGACTTTTTAAGGCATTCTTCTCCTCATTGCCTTTCTGAGCCTCTTTTGCCATTTGAGTTAGTCTATTTTTTAAGGTGTTATTTTCCTCAGTCAGGCTGTTGACTGTCATTTCATACTTTTCTTGCATCTTTTTCATTTCTCTTCCCAAATTTTCCCCACTTCTCTTATCTGCTTCTTAAGGTCCTCTATGGCCTGTAGCCAGCTTGTATTTTCATTTGGGGCTTTTGGTGCAGGAGTTCTGACCTCACAGTCCTCCTCCATGCTTTGAGCCTCTTTGCCCCTAAAATAGGAGTCCAATGTTGAACTTTTCTGTTTATTTTGTTTCGTTTGCCTAGGCATATTGCCACTTAATTACTTGATTTTTGGGCTTGTTGCCACAGTAGGACTCTTCCACCAGACAGGGGAGCTTCCACCCAAACGTGGGGTCTTCACAACTTCCGCCAGTTGGGTGGCCTCTGTAAAGCCTCCACCCACTCTGGCAAGTTGGATACCCACCCCAAACTTCTCCCCCAGACCACAATCCAGATCCAGGCAGTTTAAAGCAAAAGCAATTAACCCCCAGACTGATTGCTGGATCTTCCTACAGTTCGCAGACCAGGAGCTAGAGCCACTACTGACGCTGCAAAATGGCTTCTGTGCAGCTGTTTCTTCAGCAGCTTTTTGCCCCCAGGGGAGGAAGCCACGTGTTCCCTAAATACTGGTCCCAAAGTCCATAGGGCACTAACCTCTCACTTTGTCCTAGGCATATCTGTGCTGATAATTCTGGAATAGCCACAATTGCTGGTGTTCTGGGGTTCCACCAGCCGGCTGAAGGCCTGGCCGCCTTGGGGCTAAAACCGTGGACCTGGGCTCGGCTCTGCGGGCTGCACTGTTGGTTCCCAACGAGCTGTGCTGCCTGCTCTCAGAGTGCTGCGCTGGCCGCTCCCTGCAGGGCTGCTGGGCTGTCCTCAGCAGGAGGTTAGCTTCTCTGTGCTGTTCTGTGGGTGCTGGGGCTCCAGAAGTTGTTCGGAGCTCCCTTTCACATTGTTTGAAATTTATGTGTGGGGTGCTCATTTTCTGAGGCCGGTTTCGATCCCAGGTCATCCCAACTCCAATGCTGGCTCTCTTACTCACTGTGCCACCTAGCCACTCCGTTAGTCTATTTTTTAAGGTGTTATTTTTTTCAGTCAGGTTGTTGACTCTCATTTCATAATTTTCTTGCATCATTCTTATTTCTCTTCCCAATTTTTTCTCCACTTCTCTGATTTTCTTTCTTTTTTTTCCAAATGCTTTATTAACTTCTGATTTACATCATTCATTTCCACCAGATTTTGATTTACAATTTTTTCCTCATTTTCCCCTACCCACTACCCCAGAATAGCAGTCCAACAGGATATCCTCTCATCCAGTCTGCTCTCTCCCATATCTTCTCCCATACCCTCTTCGACTTTTCCAGTAGGGCAAGGTGAATCTCTGTTTCCCAATGCCTGTATATCTTATTTCCCAATTATATGTAAAATAGTATTAATAATAGTATTTATATATTTTTAAAGCATTTGATTTTAAAATTTCAATTTAAAGAACTAACACTTTGTATTTTTTTTTCTTTTTGGAGGGCAATTGGGATTAAGTGACTTGCCCAAAGTCATGAGGCTAGTAATTATGTCAATTATCTGAGGCCGTATTTGAACTCAGGTCCTCCTGACTCCAGGGCAGGTGCTCTATTCACTGCACCACCTAGCTGCCCCCTCTCTTATTTTATTTTCAAAATCTTTTTTAAGTTCCTCTATGACCTGTAACCAGTTCATATTTTTTCTTGGAAGCTTTTGGTGCAGGAGTTCTAACTTCACTGTCTTCCTCCTGTTTCATGCTTTGATTATTTTTGTACCCAAAATAGGAGTGTAAAGTTGGATTTCTCTGCTTGGTTTGCTTCCTTTGCCTGCTCATGTTGCCATTCAATTACTTGACTTTTGGGCTTTTTGCCGCAGTAGGACTCTGCTACCAGACAGGGGAGCTTTATTCCAAACACTGGGGTTTTCTCAGCTGCCAAAGATATTAGTTGGGTGCCCTCTCTGAAGCCTCCACAATTCTGGCACCTAGTCACACACCCCGGGACCTCCACCCTAGACCTCAATCTAGATCCAAGCAGGTTAAAGCAAAAGTTATTACCCCTCAGACTGGTTGCTTGGTCCCCCTACAATCTGCAGGCCAGGAGCCGAAGCTGCCACATGTGGAAGCAGCTGCAGGGCTGCAGTGCCTCAGAGGGTCCTACCTCCACGGGATAAAGGCCAGATCACACTCCCAAACTACTGGATCCTAAAGTCCACACTGCTCTGACCTCTCACTTTGTCCTTGGCATCTATGTCCTTGATAATTCTGGAAACAACCACAGCTGCTGGTGATCTGAAGTCCCTCCAGCTGGCTGCTGGTCAGGCCCACTCTAAGGCTAAAACCTTGGGCTCCTGTGGGCCCGGGCTCAGCTCCCAGAACACTGAGCTGGCCA
The DNA here is from genome assembly GCA_011680675.1 of Gymnobelideus leadbeateri. Classification (NCBI taxonomy): domain Eukaryota; kingdom Metazoa; phylum Chordata; class Mammalia; order Diprotodontia; family Petauridae; genus Gymnobelideus; species Gymnobelideus leadbeateri. The sequence goes on along the minus strand of WOXC01004756.1, from coordinate 231,584 downwards.
CTCCCTGTTGGGCCACCAGGCTGTCTTCAGCAGGAGGTTAGCTTCTCTGTGTCATTTCGTGGGTTCTATAGCTCCAAAGTTTGTTCAGAGTCACCTTTTACATGACTTGGGGGAGGTGGAAGCTGGAGCCCCATGGAAGTCCTATTTCTACTCCACCATCTTGACTCTGCTCCCCTCATACTTGTTATCATTGCCAAGAAAACCCCATGGATAGTTGGTCCACAGGGTCACAAAGAGTTGGACACAACTGATCTATTGAACAAGTTACCAGTGATCTCTTAATTGCCTAGTCTGTTGGTACTTTGGCCCTGCTCTTTCTTGACCTCCCTGCAACATTTGACTTTGTTGATCAGTGTAAAAACTACTTCTGGATACTCTTACCTCTAGGTTTTCATGAGAATGCTCTCTCCTGGTTCTCCTGTCTGATGCTTCTCAGTTTCTTCTGCTGTTTTGTTTTGTTTTGTTTTTAATCCATGCAACAACCCATAACCATGGTTGTCCCTCAAAGTTCTGTCATGATTCCCTTTCTCTTTTTGCTCTATACTGGTGACTTTATCAACTCCCTTGGGTTCAATTGTCATCTTTATACTGATGATTTCCCTGATCTATGTGTCCAGCCCTACCCTCTTTTGTGAGCTCCAATCCCATATCACTAATGGTCATTTGGAGATCCTGAATTGGATGTCTTCTAGGCATCTAAAACACAACATATCCAAAACAGAACTCAATAGCTTTCCTCCAAACATTCCCCTCTTCCTAATCTGCCCATCATTGTTGAGGTATGACCATCTTCATAGCCACCTTTCTGTCATTCTTGACATCTTATTTGCACTTACCCCACACATCCAATCCGTTGCCAAATTTTGTCATTTCTATCTTTATGACAACTTTTGCAACTATTTTCTCTTCACTCACACAATTATCTCCCTTGTTCAGGCCCTCATCACTCCTTGTCTGGTTGGTGTCCTTAACTCAAGTCTTTTTCCCCACTCCAATCTATCTTCCTTGTACCTGCCAAAACGATACACAGGTCTGACCCATTTTACTCTTCTCAGTAAATTCCAGTGGCTCCCTATTACCTGCAGGATCAAATATCAAGTACTCTGGTTAGCTTTTAAAACCCAAACTGGCCCCTTCCTACCTTTCCAGGCTTCTTACACTTTACTCCCTTCCACACACTATACAGTCCAGCTGCACTGATTTTCTAGGGCTTCCTTGAACATAACACTCTCTAGCCCATCTACATGCCTTAGTATGCCTGAAACCTCCCCCTGCCCCCTTTGCTCCTGTCTCTTAGTTTGCCTGACTTGCCTTCTACTCAAATCCCTCCTTTGGTAGTCCTTCCTTGGTTCCTCCATTAGTGAATACCTTCTCTGAGACTACCTGTATATATGTTTTGCATATCTAGTTGTTTATGTGTTTTTCCCATTGGATTGTAAGATCCTTGAAGGCAGGAACTGTTTTTGCCTTTCTTTGTATCCCCAGCACTTAGCACAATGCCCGGCATATAGTAAATACTTTTTGACTGACAAACTAGAGGGCAGTATTTGAAGAATGTAATCTGACTTTCAAGTCAGCCTAGTTTGCCTAATGTAGATCCTGCTGGGTCCCCTACCAGTGGGGATTGGCAGTGTGAATCTTTAAAAGTAGTGCCTCCAAGATATTCCCTCTCTGCAGCTCCAATGTAGTGTACCCAGCTTGGATGCCATGAGCTGAGATGGTGAGAGGAGACTAGCTGCTTGCTTCTCTTTTGCCCCCAGCTCCTAGAAATGACCCTGGCAGGTTTTGTGTCTGTTCTGTGTAATTTGTCCTTGTGTTCAGTTGCTGGAGGCGATCCTCATGGGACCTTGGAGCCAGGACTGTAGGTGGGCTGGTGCAACCACCCAGATTACCTTGCCACGAAAGCTCGGAGAAGCTAGGGTTGCTAGAGCTCCAGGGGGTTTGGGATTTGGAGCTAGCACTTTGCTTGAAGGGAATTGAGCTAAACTATAAATCTAGCCCATTCCCCTCCCAGAGACTGAGCTAAATTATAAATCTGATCTCCTTCTCCTTCCAGAGACTGATGTGGTACAAAGGGGCAGGGGAATTGTGCCTCCTTGGGGAAGTAAATTTGTATTTTTGTGATCATGCCTTCTGCAGTAAATATTCCTCTGTAAAAGATATACTGCTTTTCAGGTCTGAGACTCAGGGCTCAAATCCTAGTAGTGCCACTTATTGGATAGGTGACAGTGGGAAAATCACTTAGTCTCCCCGTTGGACTTCTCTGTAAAATGGGGGTGGCTTCAAATCATCTATGTCAAACTGGGGGAGAATGTGACTTTGTGTCTTAGTTACTTGGAGCTGGGAAACTCCTGGAACAATTTTGCAGTTATCCTCCCAATGAAACTGCAAGCTGTTAATGAGCTCTCCTTCTTGGCAGCTACCGGTCAGGCTGCTGTTGTCACCTTCCGAGTCTTCTGGACACTCTTGGGGGTCAATTGATAGGTTCAGACTAGGAACACAGTGATCAGCAGCAGCCCTGGCACTGAGGGGAATCTTGGCCCAGATCAAAAGGAGGACATTTTCTAAATGTAAATTTTGAAGCCTATTGAATCTGAGTGAAAATGATTTCGCTGGTGAAATGTTCAATTATCCATTAGCAGCAAACAGCTGGCAGCACAAATTGATTCTACCTCTTAATCAGGAGCCCTATGCTATGGAGGGAAGAGGAAGGATTTGCTTCTGTAATCTCATCTCTATAGACCCCTCACAAAAGCACCAGATAATGAACTAGGGAGTTAAGAAGCAACTGTCTATACTTTCGGCATCTTAAACCCAGAGACAGGGAACACTTGAGCTGAGGCAGAGACTAGGAGGCTTTAGACCAGAAGTTCTTAACCATTTTTTATGTCTTAACCTGTTTGACAACAGTTTGGTGAAGTCTTTGATCCCTTCTCAGAATGTTTTTTTGTTTGTTTTTGAGGGGGGAAGGCAGGGCAATTGGGGTTAAGTGACTTGCCCAAGGTCACACAGCTAGTGTGTCAAGTGTCTGAGGTCGGATTTGAATTCAGGTCCTCCTGACTACAGGGCTGGTGCTCTATTCACCATGCCACCTAGCTGCCTCTAGAATAATGTTTTTAAATGCATAAAACAAAATCCATAGGAAACCAATTTTATTGAGATAAAATTATCAAAAATTAAAAAAAACCTTCACAGACTCTTTGTTAAACACCCCAAGATATGTAAGTCATTCACTAATAGATAAATGGTTAATAGATAAAAGGCTATGAATAGGCAATTTTCAAAGGAAGAAATCCAAACTATCAGCAATTACATGAATAAATGCATAGCAATATATGTTATATGCATAAAATCACTAATAAATAAAGAAATGTAAATTAAAACAGCTTTGAGGTTACACTTCATACCTATTAAACTGATAAGGATGACAAAAAGGACAATGACAAATGTTGGAAGGACTATAGGAAAGAGCAGTGAATTGGTCAAGCTAGTCTGTAAAGCAATTTGCATTTATCCCTAGAAAGTTACCCTCCTGTTCTAGAATATCAGGGCAATTTTGCTTGATACTTTCTTCAAACGTGTTGTCTAGGCTCCTTTTTTTTAAAATTATTTTTAAAATTTTATTTGTTTATTTTTAGTTTACAAGATTCAATTCCATAGTTCCTTGAGTTTCAAATTTCCCTTCCCTCTCTCCCCCCACACCCCACTACAGCATATAATCCAGTATAGGATCTGCAAATACTTTCACAATATACAGTAGTCAAGTTACAAAGGCATATTGTACTAGATGGGATGAAAAATGGTAAAGAAGAAATAAAACCAAACAATGAAAAGAAAAAGATCCAATTAGTTTTATTCCATCAGGATTCAAGCTCAGTTCTTTCTAGTTATTTCTCTGGATGTCACATCTCTCTCCTTCATGAGTCTTTCAGGATTGACTTATATCACTGCATTGCTGAGAAGAGTCCAGTCTGTCATAGTTGGTCATCACACATATGTTGTGTCTGTGATTGTATACAAATTTCTCCTGATTCTATTCTTCTCACTCAGCATCAGTTTGTATAAGCCTCTCCAGGTAAATATGAAAACCGCCTCCTCCTTGTTTCTTATAGCACAATAATATTCCATTACATGCATATACCACAACTTGTTTAGCCATTCCCCAATTGATGGGCACCCCTTTAATTTCCAATTCTTTGCAACCACGAAAAGAGCTGCTATAAATATTTTTATACATATGGGTCTTCCTCCCTCTTCTATGATCTCTTTGGGATATAACCCTAGAAGTGGTATTGCTGGGTCAAAGGGTATGAAATTATTTATAGCCCTTCCGGCATAATTCCAGAGTGCTCTCCAGAATGGTTGGATAAGTTCACAACTCCACCAGCAATGCATTAGTGTTCCAATTTGCCCACATCCTCTCCAGCATTTGTCATTTTCCTGTTTTGTCATCTTAGCCAATCTGACTGGAGAGATGTGGTATCTCAGAGTTGTTTTGATTTGCATTTCTCTAATCAATAGTGATTTAGAGCATTTCTTCATATGCTTATATCATATATATATATATATATATTATATATCTTTAGTTTCATCTTCTGAGAACTGCATGTTCATATCCTTTGACCATTTATCAATTGGAGAATGACTTGTATTCTTATAGATTTGACTCAATTCTCTGTATATTTTAGAAATGAGTCCTTTATCAGACATAGGTTGTAAAAATTCCCAATTTCCCACCTCCCTCTTGATCCCAAGATCAATGTAACCAATTACATTGGCTTTGTTTGTACAGAAGCTTTTCAATTTAATGTAATCAAAATTATTCACTTTGCATTTTATAATGCTCTCTAATTCCTGTTTGGTACTAAAGTCTTTCCCTCTCCACAAATCTGACAGGTAAACTATTCCTTGCTTTCCCAGATTGCTTACAGTATCATCCTTTATAACTAGATCATGCACCCATTTTGACTTGATTTTAGTATATGGTATTAGATAATGGTAGGCCCTTTTTTTGATCATGACTCTCAGGTAGTCCAATAATTTTAAAATTATCTCTCCTGGATCTATTTTCCAGGTCAGTGGTTTTTTCAATGAAATATTTACATTTCCTTTTATTTTTTTTTTCATTTATTTGGATCTCTTTTATAGTATTTTGATTTCTCATAAAGTCATGAGTTTCCATTTGCTCCAATCTAATTCCAAAGAAATTATTCTCTTCAGTGAGTTTTTGAAATTCCTCTTCCATCTGGGCAATACAGCTTTTTAAGGTATTCTTCTCATTGGCTTTTTGGAAGTCTTTTACCATTTGAATTAGTCTATTTTTTAGGGTGTTATTTTCTTCAGTATTTTTTGGGTCTCCTTTAGCAGGCCCTTCACTTACTTTTTCATGATTTTCTTGCATCATTCTCATTTCTCTTCCCAATTTTTCCTCTACTTCTCTTACTTGATTTTCAGAATCCTTCTTGAGCTCCTCCATTGCCTGTAAGCAGTTTATATTTTTCTTGGAAGTTTTTGATGCAGGAGTTCTGACTTTGTTGTCTTCCTCCTGTTCTATGCTTTGATCCTTTTTGTCCCCCCAAAAGGATTCTATGGTCTGTTTGTGCTTCCTCTGCTTGCTCATCTTGCCAGCCAATTACTTGACTTTTGAGCTCTTTGCCACAGTAGAACTCTGTTTCCAGATTGCTGTCTGCTGTCCAGATTGGACAGATATGTCCAAAATCGGGGTTTTCACAGCTGCTGGAGCTATTAGGAGGGTGTCCTCTCTGCAATCCCCACACACTCTGGCCCACTGGCCACATACCCCAGGACCACTGCCCAAGACTGTGAACTAGATCCAAGCAGGTTAAAGCATGAGCAATTATCCTCTGAATGTTTGCTTGGTCCCCCTACAATCTGCAGGCCAGGAGCTCTAGAAGCAGCCAAGTGCCAGCAGCTGCAGCCACTGCGCCTCTGCCACTTCTCACCTCAGAGTCAGGGGCTAGATGGTGCTCTTCCATCCCCCCTGTTCCAATAAAGTTCCCAACTGACCTTTTACTTCCTTTTTGGCATTTATGGGTTGCGAAGTCTGGAAACCACCACAGCTGCTGGTGATTCACTCTCCTGAAGTCTGCTCCGGCCAGTCTGTGCTGCTGGTTGGGGCCACCCTGGGCTTGGGGCGGCTCCCATAGGACTGTGCTCAGCTCCCAGCTCATTGCGATTGACCCTTCCTGTAGGCCTGCCAGGCTGCTTTAGCAGGAGATTTGTTTCTCTCTGTCACTTTGTAGGTTCTGTAGCTCTAAAGTTTGAGTCATTTTTTTTACATGTATTGAAGGTGGCGGGAGCTGGAGTCACGGAGGTTCTCTTTTTGCTCTGCCATCTTGGCTCCCAGAAAGTTACTAAACTGATTACCATTCGACCCAGCTTTACTGCTACTAGGCCCATATTTCCAAAGAAATCAAAGAAAGAGGAAAAGAATTTATATGTGCAAAAATATTTATAGCAGTTCTTTTCAAAACTAAGGGAGGGGGTGTCTTCCTATTGGAGAATGGTTAAACAAATTGTAATATATGAATGTAATGGAATATTATTGTGTCAAAAGAAATGATGAAAAGTCCAAAATCAGAGGAAACTGGGAAGATTTTTATGAAGTGATGGTGTGTATATAATAACACAAATTGTGTTATATATATATATATATTATACACTCTAAAAGTGTGTATAATAACACTATTGAAAAAAATAACTTTGAAAGACATTAGAACTCTGATTAATGCAATGATAAACCATGAATTCAAAAGAATGAAGATGAAATGCATCACTTACCTCCTGACCTTAAAATGCAGAAATATGGTGGAACAGTGGAAAGACCACTGGTCCTGAATGCTTTGCCTTTTTTATCATGACCTCTCTTGGTCTTATTATCCACAAATTCATGAATGCTGCTTAAACTTATTCAGATAATGTCATGCGCATAATTTCTTTCATTCTTTGTAAGTCACTATGTATGGGCAGATGTGACACACATGCTCATTCATTGGAAGACAAGAGCAATAAAAGCAATGTTGTCATCTTCATTACGGTACACAAGTGGGGAAAGTAGGGAACATTGGTGAAACAACACTTGGTAATGTCCAGTCATGTCTCACTCTTCATGACTCCATTTGGGTTTTTCTTGGCAAAGATACTGGAGTGGCTTGCTATTTCCTTCTCCAACTCATTTTACAGATGAGGAAACTGAGGCAAGCAGGCTTAAGTGACTTGTCCAGGGTCACAGAGCTAGTGTCTGATGCCAGATTTGAACTCAGGAAGATGAGTTTTCCTGACTACAGGCTCGGCACTCTATGTACTATGGCATCACCCAGCTGCCCTAGCAATATATGATAGCTAATTAAAAATAAAAAACTCTCCATTTAACGTTCTCAATAAAGAACAGATTTCTAGTTCTGCTGTTTGAGTAGCAGGATTCCTATTACTCAAAAGAATATAAGATCCTTGAAGGCAGGGACCAGGCCATTATTTACTCTTTGTACCTCCAGCTTATCACTGCCTTGCATATATATATATATATATATATCAGACACTTAAGCATTTTGAGTTGAATTGAGTTGAATGCAGTGGTGTGAATTTGGGTACTTGATAAAATTGAGGCCCAGAAAATCAGTAAAAGCATGCACCCACAGTTAACAGGAGGAGAACCCTGGGCTCCTGGTTTCTAGCCTGCCAACTATTAGCATTGTCAGGACACTCTGAAGGGAGAGAAATGACCATGCAAATATTTATTAAGCACCTACCACCACATGACACCAGGCACTTTTCTAAACACTCTGGACACAAACACAAGCTCCTTCCCTTAAGAAGCTTGGTCTCTGGGCGGCTAGGTGGTGCAGTGAATAGAGCACCAGCCCTGAAGTCAGGAGGACCTGAGTTCAAATCTGGCCCCAGACACTTGACACACTTAGTAGTTGTGTGACTCTGGGCAAGTCACTTAGCCCCAATTGCCCTCCAAAAAGCAAAAAAAAAAAAAAGAAGCTTGCTTTCTACTAGGGTAGCAGAGTTCTCAAAGAACCAGGTCCAAGGACTATAAGAGCTCCTTTTCAGGGGCTCTGTGAAGTCAAAACACTTTTCATAATACCAAGACATTTTTATTTCTAATATGGTAAACATTGATAGAAATACCACACAGAAAAGCCCTGGTGTGTGTGTGTGTGTGTGTGTGTGTGTGTGTGTGTGTGTGTGTGATTCTCAATGATTTTTGAGTACAAAGGGGTCCTAAGACCAAAAAATGTGAGAACTGCTATACTAGGAGAATATAACAGGGTTAGTGCAAAGTATTGGACATAAACAAATGAATATACAATAATGGGGGTGGAGATGTTATCAACTAGGGGAATCAGGAAGTGGCTTTTTAAGGCAGTGGTAGGTGAACAGAACTAGGAGGTCCGAAAGGTGAAGGTGAGAAGCGTAGAAATCTAGGCATGAGGGAAAACTTGTACAAGACACAGAAACAGTAGATCAAATGTCATGGTTATGGGAGTTAGAAGGTTGCTGGCTCAGTTACACTAGTTAGTCAAGACCAATTTGGGAAGAGATGAGATCTATGGCATTTCTGTAGCTTTCTATTTAAAAACAAGTTAAATTCTTTCAGTACAGTCATTGTCTTATGGCACTTAGTTTTGTTCCATCAGTTAAGTTGGTGGTGAAATTAAACTGTCAGAAGCCAAAATCTGACTTTTGAGCAGATTTCTTAATCCCACTGAGCTGTTCATTCATCACCACCTGCAATTCTCTATATTCACCTCCGTTGGTGGATGGCTTCCTGGGAAAATCCATTATCTGGTCCAAGTGATCATCCTCTGGAAAGTGAAGAACAAAGCCCTACAGCTGATAACAGGGCTCCCCAGCAACTAGACTCAGGTTTTCTATGGATTGGTGGAGGAAGGGGCTTCATGAAGGTGTGAACTTGGGCAGAGCACTTGTCCTATAATGGCAAGTGGGAAGGTTTTTTATACCTGATGGACACAGGGTTCATGGAGTGAAAACTGCCCAGTGCTTTGGCAATAAGGAGGCTAATGTGCACATTGCCATCTGATGGGATCAGACTGTTTTGCTCAACAGAGGATACAAAACCTAAACCACAAATATATTATGTAATAGGAGCAGTTCAGTAAAATAGTATACAAGTATTTTTGTATGGATTCATGACCCTGGCCTTTTAGGAGTTGACCTGGTTAAAAGAAAAGAGGGGAGGGAGGGACTTTAATTCATTAGTAACGAGATTGTCTATTGGTTTTAACTTGGCTTTTGTCATTTAAAATTGTATTAAAGTCTACATGTCCTTTCCCTGCTAACTTTTCTCTTTGTGCTCTCTACTCTGAATTATTTCATAGGATTCCCTCAATTCTTTATGATTGTCTTTCCTTACAGGCAAGTCCCTTAACTTTTCCATGCTTTAGAGTGGTGACAAACTCAAATAAAAAAGAGAGGGTGGGATGAATCCACATATAAGGATCCCTATGATTGTATATTAACCTAGTTTAAAAATGTAAAATTATCTATGTTTTAGTATACTCTTATAATGATAAATATTTCATAATTGCATTTTAATCTTGTTTGAGCTACTCTTGGGAGTATTATAGGCTGGCTGCTAAGGTCTCAGTTTGTCTGAGGAAATGCCCATTTAGTGATTAAGGCTAGGTAAGAAATGAAGCAAAGAATGGCACCCTTTACCAGTCCCCTTCCCCCCCAAACCAATCTGGGAGAAGGCCTTCGTGTTTCTGGCCAAAACAATCACTACACTTAATTGAGGGCCAGCCTAGATACTGGAGATTTCCTAATCTTACTCTGCCTAGCCTGATTTGGTTGGTGTAATTGGTTCCTAGTAGTCATCATCTAAAAACAAGGCCCCTAGCTTGAGCATTCTTCTTTCCTCAAATGTATTTAGTTCCTGGTTCAAAGTCTTTCCACCCACCGTAAATCCTGCCCTCACATGAGGGGGGCTTCAGCAAACATAATGATGCTCCCTTAAATACCTTAACTTGAATCTACTCAACTCTCATGACCTATTCCATTCTACCTCAAGTATACACTGAGATGCATTTACCACTGATGTTGCCAATCCCTGCAAGAGTCCTACTTCCAAATTTAGGAACTCTGAAATCTTTTTCGTCTTATAATCTTTTATCATTCTACCCTTCATGTCTAACCCTGTTTCTCATTTTCACTGTAACCTCTAATCCCTGCATTCCTAAATTCTCTCCTGGGTCATCACTTCTGCACTTACTAGTGTACTTCCTTCCTTAGTGACCCCTTGGTTAACCAGTGCAATTGTCAATTATCCTCTTGTCCTATAGCTGGTCATGCTTTGTCCAGCCCCAACCTTGGACTGATCTCGCCATCCACTTCCTTTAACTGAGGAGAAAATCATGAAACTATGCTTAGCAGGTCCACTACCAAGCTATTGTGTAATCTTAACTGGGCCTTCACACTTCAGGGAGGGAACTCTTTTAATGGATTTCCCATTCCATTCCCACAACTATGGCTGTTCCAACCATCTCCATCTCTCAACATCCTCTCCCTTTCCCCCCCAGGACCTTTCTCATTCTGCATCAAGCTTTACTGGAAAAACAAAACAAAACAAAAAAACCACTGAAAAACACAACCCTCCCACCCCAAACTGAGGCCATTTGTGGAGCTCCTCCTTCCTCCTTTGTTTCATATGACTCTCACATCTCTTGCTACTATCTTCTTTACCTCTATCTCCCAAGGAGCAGTGGTCCTTCTCCTTGCCAAGGTAAACTCAACATTCATCCTCAATCCCAGCCCCTCCAAGAGTGTTCCCTCTATCATCTCCCCCCTCCTTTATCTCCAATCTCTCCCTAGCTACTGGCTGCTTCCTTGCTTCCCTTTCTCCCACCAGCCTTAAACAATTCTCTCTTCATCTGACCACCCCCAGTTGCTACTGACCTATATCATTCCTCACCTTGTGAGCTAAACTTGTAGAGTTCCAGGCCTAGTCAGGAAGACCCAAGTACTAATTCAGCCTCAGACACTGTGTGACCCTGGGCAAATCACTTAACTGTTTGCCTTGTAAAATGAGTAGGAAATGGCACACCACTCCAGTATCTTTGCCAAGAAAATACCAAGTGGGGTCACAAAGACTGAAAAAGTTTGAAAATTTGTCTATAATCAGTGCCACTACTTTTCTCTCTTGCTTCTAGACCCTCTGAAATCTCATTATTTCACTCAAACTGCTTTCTCTGGACTTGCCCCATGCAATGGCCTTCTCTCAATCCTCCTCACCCACGACTTATCTGCAGCATTTGACATCATTCATCACTCTTCTAGATATGTCATCCTCTCCAGGGCTGACTGCTTTCTTCTGTTTTTCCTTTGTAATCTCTCTCCTTTCCTGGATATTCAGGGTATGCCCACTAACAGAGGTGTCCATTAAAGGTCTGTCCTTGGTTCTCTTCTCTTCTCCCTGTATAATCTCTCGCTTGGTGATCTCATCAGTTCTCACAGGTTGAAGTAACCTCTCTCTGCTAATAATTCCCATATCTATCCAGCCCTAGTCTGGAGTTTCTGAGTTTCAGGCTTGAATCATCAATAGCTTTTCAGATATCTTAAAATGGATGTCCCATAGGCATCTCAAACTCAACATATCTAAGACAGAATTTATCTTTGCAGTAAAACTACAGCCTTCTCACAACTTTATGACGACTGTTGAAGGCACCACCATTGTGTTACCCAGGATTGCAACCTTTGTGCCATCTTTGACTCCTCACTCTCACCCATCATATGCAATCTGCTGCTGTCTTATCATTTCAATCTTCATATCATATCTTATTTAAGTCTCCTCTCCATTAAGTCTTTGGCCCTCAGGACCTAAAGTCTGGATATTGCAGCAGCCTGGTAATTGGTCTTTTTGCCTCAAATCTACTGTTGATCAAGTTGGTCCTCTGACTGCCAATGTAATTTTTCTAAAGTGAAGGTCTGATCATGTCCCTTCTTTACTCAGTAAACTTCTGGGGCTCCCTATTAGTCCTAGAATATAAACACCTGTTTGGTTTTGAAGGTGACCCATCACAATTTAGCCCTGTCCACCTTTCTTGTGTTTTTCTATTTTGCTTCCCTCCATGGACTCTGATCCAATTGCTTGCTTTCTTGTACATGATACTCCATCTAATTCACTGCCTTGTTTCATTCATGCCTGTAATGCTCTTCTTCCTCACCCCTATCTCCTGGCTTCCCTACACTGAATCAAGGCTATGGTCAAATCTCATGCTCTGCAAGAGGCCTTTCCTGATTCTTTTCCACTGTCAGTGACTTTTTGGAAACCATCTTCCATTTATATTGTATACACACATATGTATATGGGTATCTTGGACACACAATTATTCATGTTATCTCCCCCCACCCCCATCAGAATGTGACCCTACTTGATTTTGTGTGTATTATAAAAAACATTTTTTTGGATAGGGCCTTTCTTTATATCCTCAAGTGTTTACTACAGTGTCTAGCTCCTATTTAGTACTTAATAAATATTTGTTGGCTTTTTTCCCTCTGCAAAATGCCTTATGTTCTTAGCAGCAGCAGCAGCAGCAGTTAGCTGCTTAAAATTTACTTGGCACAACAGTTTCTAACTAAAATTAATATTTGAGGAAAAGTAACATCCTTAGGTAGTCAAAGGCAACACATTATTTTGATTATTTTATTTATCTTCAAAAATTTCTGCCATGAGACAGGAATGCATGATAGAAATGGCTCAAACATCTTCACATGAAACACTCTGATTCAGATTTCATTCACAAGTTTTCTAAAAAAAACATCTACAGTTTCATAATCCCACCCATTTTCATCCATTATCACAGATTTCATTATCCATTAAACAGTAGTTGCCAGCAATTGAAAGTTGTAAGGCTTTCTGCATATTAGTAGTGTTTTCTGAACTACCACACAAGAATATCACAATTATAATTTTCATCATACATGGCAACCCCACAAGGTGACAGATGCTTCCAAATGAATCTCCCTGTTTACCACGAGAGTTCTGCACCCCACAAGCTTTATGATATGCTTTTCCTTTTTAGCACTAATCACTCATCTTACAGTATATTCCTTGTAGGGAATTATATCACATGCTGACCTGATAGTTTTTAATCATCATTACTAATTGGCAAATGTCTGAGTCCAATACTGGTGCTCTCTGATAACTATGTACAGAACATATTAGAAAACATATGGGTTGCTTGGACTCTCTATCTCTTCTTCTGAAGAGAACTACTTTGAGGTTTTCTTGAACAGATGTAAACAAAAGGAGATACACATATACACACATAAACATATGTATATCTGTTGATACAGAGTATTTCAATGTGTTTACCTACATATATATAGATCTATGCAGATACACAGAATAAGTGCCTGTGTTCACACTCACACACAGTCACATACAGCACATGTAGATGTGTTCATGTATGCATGTATGTTGTAAATGTCCTTTTGGAGGCCACTGGAGTTTTATATTACCAAATGATGACTAGATACCTGATCTGCAGCATTACTCCTGAGAAGATACTAGAAGGGAATGACAGTTTTGATGCACTTTGGAATGGCACAATCACGTAAACGCTTGAACATTTAAGACTTCTTAACTCATCCAAAGTTTTTAAACATGATCCTACTGAAAAATATCTGAACAATGCAGCAAGTAAAAAACAATAACAAAGATTTTATATAATCAAAGTATAAACAAATACATAAGAAATGCATACTTGTCAGTAAATTATTTAAAAGTAGGAAACATATGTAGGGACAACATAGGTGTATGACAAAACTTAAAAAGAAAAAAAAACAACAAATTTTCAAATGCATAACAATAAATGCCATGATATGCCATAAATGGCCAAGAAGCTTATCACATCACTGAACAGAGGAAATCGCCATCTATGGCAAATCTGTCCTACACCAAAATCATGACTGTTAATAAGGCCATAGGAAGAATTTGCAATTTACTGATGCTTAGTTTCGCTCTAAGAAATTATAATTGTAAAAAAAGAAAAAAAAGAATCCCAAGCACCAATTTCATAATTTAAAATTTACTGCATACCTTTCCCTAGCTAAGTTTAGCTAGAGAACTATCAAAGTTTAGTTTTACAGGTAGGTATAAAATCCTTCCTATTCATATAAATGCTAACTTGGATAGTCTGGAAAACTATTTAGGTCAAGAGAAGAATCCATTGTTTTTGATAACCACTGAATCTGATCATTATGTAGATTAGCCCAATTTGTTAATTTTATTAGGCAATATTTTACATTTAAGTAGACAGGTGCAGGGAATGACATGTCTATTCCTTGCTATAACTTTCCTTAGAAAAAAACAGAATGCAAATATATCTGGAATCTATTGGTAGTATAAGAAAAATTGCATATTTGTTCATCAAGAAGGCAGTGTTACTTGCACATGGCATTACTGTAATCGCCCCCAATTTTTTAGTCCTCTTTTTCTTCCACATAATGGGATGGGGTGGGAGGAAAGGACAGCTCAATGCAGAGCTCCCTTTCTGTTCTTTTCTTGCTACACTTGAAACAACAGCACATTATATATTCATGGATATATTTAACAGTGCTTTTGTTTTTTTCTGGAAGTTCCTGCAGAAAACACTTTCAGATAAGGTGATTTACTTCAGATCATCATAATTGCCATTTTCCCCCAGTATTTACATTGTGCCACTTCCACACATAACAATCTCTGAAACAATGAATGTTTCAGTCTTTTCCTACTGCTAACTTTGGGCAGTTTTCAACAAACACCAAACTGAAGGTCAGCTCCATTCGGGAGATAAAAGGTAAGACTACTGAAGAAAGCAGACCACATGGAAACCCAACATTCAGAGTGATGTAATTCTTCATTACTCCCCTTCCTGTTAGCTCAACTTTCTCCTTGTTGCAAGACATACATCAGTTGGGAAAAAGAAATCATCTGAAGCAGAAGTGTTAGGAAACTGGTGAATTCTGCTGGTCCTCAGGAACAGGTGACTCACTCTGCTCTTCCCTGGTCTCACTGGAAGGCTCTTCATAACAAGGCTCCCCCAGGTATTCACTGCTGCCTTCACTCTGCCCCTCACTCTGTTCTTCGGCCTGTTCTACGTCATTCTCAAGGGGTGTTGAAGAATCACTCATTCTTTCATTTTCAGCAGCATCACTGAAGGGCTGGGAGGAGGGAGGGGGGGTGGGAGTGTTTGGTAGTAGGACATTCTCATTGGTAGAAATGGGTGCTTTGGTTATAGCATTATCTACTAGAGTCTCATTCTGAGGCAAAGATAACTTCTCCACAACTCTCCACTGGATGATACTCATGTCTTTTCCACCAGTTGAAATTAAGTGGTTGTCATTATGAGTAAAGCTGACATTAGTAACGTGGCTGCTGTGGCCGCTGTACTTGTGACTTGATGCCTATTTGAAATAAATACGATAGAAAGAAAAATTAAACCAGTTTTTATATGTCTGCTTACTGTAACAATGATTAACTAAGGGAAGAAATCGAGCTTATGTAAAATAATAACTCCCATCACAATCACCACTAATCAGACCTGGGAGAAATAAAGCTAGTGAGACATCAAATCTCTTTTCTATTAACTGGGCAGGATGGGAGAAAAGTTGGAGGAAATGATGGTATTGTCTATTATTTCAGTCTCAAAAGGAAAAAAAAATGCCCAAGGTACCATCTTATCTGAATAACAGATTATAAACTCCCAACGGCAGTAATAATATTTATGATTATAGATGACAAAACATGATAGGCTCTTCATCTTTTTTTTTGGGAGGGCAATTGGGGTCAAGTAACTTGCCCAAGGTCACACGGCTAGGTTTTTTTTATTTGTGTGTCCGTTAAGTGTCTGAGGCCGAATCCGAACTCAGATCCTTCTGACTCCAGGGCCGACGCTCTACTCACTGCGCCACCTAGCTGCCCCCATAGGCTCTTCATCTTTAAGAATTTCCTAATGACCATATTCTTAAGAAATCTGAGAGGCTTAAAATCACCAAAATATATCAAGCCAAACCAAAAAACCTATGAAAACCCCTTGATTGCTAAGACTCTTCTACCAACATCTAAAAAAAAGGAAGTCCTAGCTGCTTCTTTTGCTACCTACTCTCTGATGATGCCCTTATTTTTCAGGCAACAAGGTGAGGAAGGAAGAAGGAACAAGGGGCATCCTTTTGTGGTTGTCCAGAGAAAGACCCAGGTAAAGCTGGTGTCTCAGTCCCCTAGTGGAATGTAAGTGACCTTCCTATCACTAAAAATGTACTCTTCTAAAAACAAAAAAAAAAAGTAAAATTTTATTTTTTCCAACTACATGTAAAGACAATTTTCAACGTTCACTTTTTATAAGATTCCGAGTTCCAAAATTTTTTTCCCTTCCTCCTTCTTCCTCTCTTCCCTCCCCAAGATGGCAATCTGATATAGGTTTTACATGTGAAATCATGTAAAACATACAGAAATGTACTCAAACAAGTTGCCTCCTTTAATGCTTACACAGAAATTGAACTTACCTTTGGCTTGGAACAGGGATACTGAAAAAGATGGACCTTGCAAAAGTCATCAGCAACTGCTATCACTTTTCGGTTATGGGATCTCACTAGAGCATTGATATCTGTTCCATCCGATCCTTCTGGCCAGACTCCTTACAACATGGAAACATTCATATGGAAACATTAGTGTGAATAATATACTGTATTATTTTGTAGTATTCTCTAGGCTTCAAGATTTTGTGACTGTCGTGCAATTACTCATTCATTGATATGGGCTATAGCTCTTTACCTGGTAAGGTCTTTGGGAACTTTGTGGCTAAAATTTACCATGCTGGAGCCAACAGACTGAATTCTAAATGTATCTAAGCTGGTCCTCAGCCTACAGAGCATGATCTGCACTCTAAATCTTTCCAGCTTTATAAGGATCTGCTTGAACTTAGGCTCACTGGCACAGAATTAGAAAACTCAAGGTAACTCCTAACACAATTAGATACTGTCATTTTAGTGGAGGATCATATAGATATAACATATATTTTTTATTTTGGCTTTGAATATAAAATGAGAATTTAACAAATGACTAATATAGATAGAACACGTATTTTTTACTTTGGCTTTGAATATAAAACGAGAATTTAACAAATGACTAAGTCTAAATACCTAGCTGATAAAATTTCTGAAGAACATAGGTTGGCAGCCAAATATTAAATTATATAAAAAAGAATGATCAAATAATAGTTTTTTTGGGGGGTGGTGGCGGTGCATGAGGGATGAGTCAGTTAGCCAGTCTGCCTGACTAAATCTGAAGCTAGAAGATAGAGGGTTCAAAAATCATAGTTCCGTCACTTGTTAATCATGTGACTTTGGACAAGTCCCTTAATTCAAGACAATATACATTTACTAATCATCTGCCACAGTACTATAGGTATTGTGCTATGTGATAGTGATATAAAGAGAAAACCAAAAACAATCTCTGCTCTTGAGAAATTTATATTCTCCTAGGAAAAACAACATATATACAAGTAAAGAAAAAAGGAAATCTATATAAAATAAATCCAAAGTAATTTCAGGGTTGGAGAAGAATTAACTGGGAGAATCAGCAAAGGTATTTTCTTATTTAGAAGGTAGAACTCGAGTGAGTCATGAAGGGACCTAATGTTCCTAAAAGGTGAAGGAGAGAAGTGAGAGCATTACTAGGCACAAGAATGGTAAACTGGAACGAGACTGTCAAGGGCCAAATGGAGGAGAACTGTACTTTGTCTTTGAACCAATAGGGAATCACTTAAGCTTTTTGAACAGGGGAACACCATTTTTTAGTATTTTTCATTCATTCATTCGACAGCAATGTGAAAAAACAAATCAGAGTGGTCAGATGTAAGGAGCTGATTTAGGAAGTTGTTTCAATAATGACAATAAAGGCCTGAATCAGGGTGGTGATCATGTGGATAAAGGCATTTTGGACATAGAACTGGCAAAACAGCAGATGATTAGATGTGGGCTGGTAGTGATAATGAGGGGTTAAGAATAACTGACTTGAAGAAAGATGGTACTTTAAAAAAACAGGGAAATTAGGTAGACAGGCAAGGATGCTAAGTGTGGGATTTCTATGGGTCTATCTGTCTGATAGGCAACTGCAGGGGCTGAATGTGTATACAGTTCTGGGAGAAATACATAGTTGAAGCCCTGGGAACGGATAAGCTGTGGGGTGGTAGTGAGAGAAGAGAGGGGTTTAAGGCTAACTTCTAGGTTATAAATCTGGGTAACCTGAAGAATGGTGGTGCTCTTGAAGAAACAGGGAAGTTAGGAAGATGGGTGGGGGAAAAAACAGAGAGAGAAGGATCCAGGAGACTGAAAAATAGGGACAGAGAGGGAATAATGAAATAACTAGATAAGCTCCCAATGGAGATAGAAGTATTGGTTTTGAAGGGAGAAAGGACACTTTTTCATCAGAATGGAATATATGAAAGAATGGGTTTTGATACCTCAGAGACTTGAGGTTTAGAATTAGGGATAGAGAGTATAGAGGGGGTGGTGTGGTATAGACAGTTTAGAACAGATTCTGTAGGGAATTTGATAGTCACTTACGGGGGACCAAAATATTAATTTGCAGAAGTGATGGCCCAGTCAGTATCACAGAATCATAGCCCTAGAGCTGCAAGGCACCACAGAGGTCATCACACAGCATAAATTTGCAATATGATACAGTGACATCCTCTAGGGGTGTTAACACAAAAACAGGAAGAGGTAGATTATAGAATAATCCAACAGTTGTTTAAATTAAAAAAAAAAGTATTAACATTTTAAAATAATTTTTAAAAATAAATGAGCTGAGATAAGGTAAGAGTATAAGGGATTCAAAGAGAAAGGTCAGTTGTAAAGGTAAACCAGTCAGCTACAGGGTCAAGACAGAGGAAAGGGAGTGGGAGTGATGAGGGCCTAGAGAAGCCAGAAGATATGGAATAGCTAGCTGAAGGACAAAAAGTATGGTTAGGAAATATGAGGCACAGAGAAAGATGGAAGGAAAACATGTTTTATATAGTCAGATAGGAATTTCACTTATTGACTGTGGAGGCAGATCACGTTTGTGTGTGTGTGTGTGTGTGTGTGTGTGTGTGTGTGTGTGTGTGTGTGTGTGTGTGTGTGTACATGTGTGCTGGGTGATGAGATCTAGGGTTGGAAAATCCCAGGTGTGACAGAGGTGGAATGAAGATGCAGAGAGTGAGGAAGCTGATGAATTGAGAAGGAAATCTGAGGGCACAGCAATATGTTAAACTGAAGCACCAAAGCAGAAACGTAGGGTATAGGATAAAGGAGACTGAGCAACAGGTATTGAATTCCTCAAGAAAGAATGACCTGCTAGTATCCGGATAGGGTGATACATGGGTAGCATATGAGCTTGAGGGCGTGGACTATCCTACTTTTTTTTAATCCTCACCATTTAGCATAATGCTTGGATATTTTTTTTGGGGGGGGGGCGGAGAAGAGGATCTGAAACTATGATTTCACTGGTGCAGGGAATTCTAGGGAGAAAAATGCCCTCTACCAATGAAGATCAATAAATGTTCTACAATTTACAGTCTTAGAGAACTGTTCAACACATTTGAGAGGTTGTGACTTGTCTGTACAACCACTGTGTACCAGAGAGGAAACTTCAACCTAGATCTTTTTGATCTTAATCTATGATGCCAAGTTGTCTATTAAAAATCTATTTGAAAAATCTGAACTTAAAGACTAAATAAAGTACACTGACAAATATAGGATTATAAAATAAATTTTTATTGGTGTCTTTTGTTTTTTACATTACCATAATTTTCCTCAGTATTTCTCCCTTCCAGAGAGACATCCCATAAAAAAAAAAAAATTTTAAAGGAAAAAAAAGGGAAATTAGCACAACTGATCAATAAAGTCTGAAACTATGTGCCATGTACACTTGTGGACCTCCTTCCCCTGTAAAGAGGTAAATGTTGTTTCAATATCTTCTTCAGAGCCATGCTTATTTTTAAAATTTGCAACACTTTTGATTTTTGTGGTTGTTCTGTTTACATTGTTGTGGTTACTGTGTATACTGTTTTTCTTCACTCTACCTTTGTTCATATAGATTCATTCTCCCATGTTTCTTTATGTTAGTCACGTTCATCCATTTTTTACACAACAGTAATATTTCATTATATTCGCGTTTAGTCACTCCACAACTGAGGGGCATCTATTCTGTTTCCAATTCTCTGATATCACAAAAAGTACAGTGACAAATATCACGGTACACATGGGGACTTTTAGGACTCTTTGGGACAAAGTGTATGGGAGCATTTTAGTCACTTTGTTTGCATTCCAAACTGCTTTCCAAAATGCAATGATTCATGGCTCCACCAATGTGGCTCTCCAGCCCCTCCCAATCCTATCCCAAATTCTCATTTTGTCATCTTTGCAAGTGAAAAAGAGGATTTTTAAAAATGAAGATGCAAGTCTCTATTACATAGCATTTGCTTTTCTTTTAACATATATAATAAATTCAATGTATAATTTTCAAATCTGGTCTGGTCTGTGATTCTTTTTGCCCTTCTGTTCTCTGCACTCAAAAAATACTTTATTGACCCTCTTTTTTTTCTTGTTTTTTTTTTTTTACTTCCCTACCCCCCAATTCCTCTTTCCTTCTCCTTCCTCTCCCCCACTGGAAAAAAAGAAAAACAAAGCCTTTGTAACAAAAATGTATAATCATGCAAAATATGGTCATCCACCAGCCCTGTCATTTTACATCTTGAACCCACCACTTCTGTGAGGAGATGGGAAGTCTGCTTGATTGCAGGTCTTCTGAGATCATCACCAAACCGATTCAGAGTTCTTAAAGAGTCTTTTAGAGTTGTTTGCCTTTACGATGTTGATGTCACTGTCTAAATTATTCTCCTTCTTCTGACTGCTTTACTCTGCATCAGTTCATAACAAGTATTCCCAGGTTTCTCTGCAACCTTCTCTTTCTTTTCTTACTGTCCAATAATATACTATTACATTCAAACAACATAATTTGTTCAGCCATTCCCAAATTGCCAGACACCCCTCAGTTCCTAATTCTTAGGTATAACAAAAAAGGGGGCTATATTTTGTAGTTATGGATCCATTTCTTCTTTTGCTGATCTTCCTGAAGTATTGGCTATTAGTGCTATCTCTGGGTCAAAGGGTATCACTTTTGGGTCATAGTTATAAATTTGTTTCCAGATTAGCTGGGTCAATTCTTGCCTTCACCAACAGTGAAATAATATATCTGTTTTCCCATGTCAGGCTAAATCTTTGTAAAGAGGACAAGAGGCAGAAATCTAATATGAAAGATGGTTTGTTCACAATAGAACAAGAGTTCATAAGATATAATGGAAGGGGAAGACAATGAAGCCATTAAAGGACCTCTAAAGTCTTTTCTTGTTACATATCCCACGATCCTAAATTTGGTCGTCATCAAAGTTGAAAAAAACTACATGTAAAATCATAAACAGTAACCAGCAGATGGTGCTAACAAATTGCTTTAAAATCTTTAATTTCTGTGAAGTACTGGTTACAGGTTGAAGAGAACACCTGAAATTTCTTAAATAAAGTATCAGCTCTATCAGTTCCTCCCACTCAAAATTTTAAGTTAAGCTGTTGTGTTCTATGACTTTGGAACAGGCATTTCTAATGCCTCTAGGAAGCTGACAGTTGCAATGACTAACAGATCAGTGAGGCCATGAAAAAGGTAGGATTTGAGTGCAAAAATATTCTCAACATCTTTTGATTTTTAATTCCTTGGAAGAGATTTCTCAGTGCAAGATTTGCAGGCTTGATGAAAAGAAATACCCATCTTCACGGGTAGTCAATCTTCCTGCAGGAAACTGAAGTTTGTTGTTTGAAAGCTCTTTATAGTTTGTTTGCATTTAATAGTTACTCTGCTGCTTCAATAAATTATCTGGCCATTAAGAAAAAAAAGGCAAATGAAAGAAGTAATCTGTGAATACTGGGAAATTCCAAATGCAGGAAATTGGGGTTCAGAGTAGAAATGAGAGGATTTCTGTTTTTGGGCTCCTGCACTCTATCTTCCACTTTTAGCTTGGCTGACTCTCTAGCCCTGGTATTTTCACTGGTGAGAGTTCTCCACTCTCGCCTGACCCAGATCTATCTACCTTGCTGCTCCCTGGCCATCTTTACGCCAGGTCACTGAACGACTACTTCTCCCTGACCGTCCTACTCCTAGCACTTTGGCATCCTTTGTGGCTGCCCTTGTGTGGATTTCTCCGGCATGCCCCTGAAACTTCTTCATCCTGCAAGAGCACATTGACTCTGGTATCTTGTCAGTACCTTCTGCCCTGCAGCTCCTTCAGCTGAACTCCATTTGAGGGGGGCTGTGCTGCTACCTCTCTTTCCCCAACATTGTTTAGCTTCCTGTTGTATGGTGCTTTCTCCCATTAGATAGTAAGCTCCCTAAGGACAAAGAATGTTTTCCTTTTCTGTACTTGTATCCCCGGAGCTTGGGCACAGTGCTTGGTACACAGCTGGTATTAATAAATGTTTACTGAATGACTAGCTCTGGGAATTTTAATCCAATCAGCACAACTATTCTGGAAAGACTGCCTAATCATTCCACTTATCACCCTTGGTACCTAACTGACCCAAATAGCCCTCCTTCGGTCCTTATCCTTGGTAGGTATTCCTCCTTCATTAGAATATAATTCCATTTGTATTCCAGATACTTAGGACAAGTATCTGGTATCTGCCAGGCACATAATCAGGGCTTAACAAATGCCCATTCACGCATGCTTCCAAGGGTGAGTGCATCAGGTTACTAAAGTGGGGTGGGGTGCCATCTGGTGAGCAGGGAAGGAGACTGCAGCCTTGGGGAAAAGCTTTGTATTCTGATGTAGCTCACACAGGGCAGTGTCAAAAGGCAGTGTCATCTGGTGGCCAAAATACACTCAATATACCACCTAGCTATATCATTTATTAATTCTGTGGCACCACACTGTTTGATAAATACAATGAACAAGTAGTCTCTGTTTACAGAACCCTAATATTAGAGGAGGTCCCTGCTATAGCTTCTGGGACCTCATTCCACTTCTAGGGAGTAACTGGAAGGGCTGTTTCTGGAAATTTTCTTCATATTAAGCCAAAATCTCTCTCTCTGCAACTTCTACTCACTACTCCTTGTTTTGCCCTCTAGAACCAAGAACAAGTATGATCTCTTTTCAACAGAAGTGTCCTTCTGTTACCTCAAGATGAGTATTTACCACTTTCCCAAACTGTCCTTCTCTAGGCCAAACAACCTTAGCTCCTGGCATAGAGTAAAGACCTGAATGATATGAAGTGATTTTGATGCTATTTACCATCCTGGTCACCCTGAACACTTGTTTATCAATGACTTTCCTAAAATGTGATGCTCAGAACTGAACATGATATTCAAGATGTAGTCAGGCCAGGGCAAAGTACAGAAGAACCATTGATTCCCTAGTAATGTCATCTAAAATTGCATTCAGATGACTCATAATGAACTTGTGATCCATTAAGAATCCCAAGAATTTTTTCCCAGATCATTCAGGAGGTGTTTATGGTATTAAGGGCAAGAACTGAGCTAGGTTCTGAAGATACCAAGAAAAAAAGGAAAATTTGTTCCTGCTCTCAGAGAGCTTACATTATACTGATATATGTATGCTTATGTCTAAATCTCTAAACAGAAATGTACATACATGATTGAGGAGGAAGAGAAAATAACTAAGGGGATCAGGGAGGCTGAACAATGAAGGAAGTCCAAGATTCTAAGAAGCAGAGATGACAGAGGGCATTTTATATACGGGGGACAGTCTGTGCAAAGACTTGGCTAGGGGCAGGAGAAAGAATGTTGAGTTTGGGGAACAATTAAGTCAGTTTGGTCAGAATGTAGAAGGTGTGAAATCTTCTATGTGTTTCATTCTAGAAGCAATAGGGTTCTGTAGGAAGATAATTCTGGCAGCTGCATGGAAGATGGATTGGACAAAGTTTGGAGGCTGTTGCAATAGTTCATTTGAGAAGTAATGAGAGTCTGAACTAGGACTGTGGCTGAATAGAGAGAAAAAGGATGGATATGAAAAATTTTGTAATGAAAGAATCAACAAGACTTGGCAACCAATTAGATATGGGAGGCGAGGGAAAGGGAAAAGTTAAGGATGATGTTGGATTTGCAAATGTGGGTGACAGAAGAATGAAGGTTCCCACCACAGAAATAGCAAAGTCTGGAAAAGAGACTGAGTTCTATTTTGGACATGTTGACTTCAAGTTAACTACAGGGCATCCAGCTGGAGATATCCAATGGGCAGCTGGAGATTTGAGACTAAACTCACAGAAAACAACTGGGTTGAATGTATAGAACTGGGAATCATCTAGATTAAGAGATGATGAATGAATCTATCTACCTGACAAGATCACTAAGAAAGAAGGGACTTCGTTCTTGGGTATACTTGCTTAGGAAATGGCACAAGAATAATGATCCAGAAAAAGAGATTGAGAAAAACTAGTCTGATAGGTAGGAATGATGAGAGCTAGGAGAAGGTCGTGAAAACCCAGGGGGAAGAAATATGGAGGAAACCAAGCAGACAAATACATCTATAGCTCCCCCATCTTATATTTGTGAAGTCTGTTTTTTGATCTCCAGTCTGAGATATATAACCCTTTAAAATTTCATTATCTTAGATTTGGCCCAATGTTCTAGCCTATAAATCATTTTGGATCTTGATTCTGGCACCCAATGTGTTAAAAATTAGAAAAAAAAAGTTTAACAGTTTAGAGCCAGGGAGAGAACTGAAGGGGTCAAGGGTTGGAGGTCATGGTGTGTACAGAGTTGAGGTTTCTGAGTAATGGAGATAGGGGGAGAACCTAGAAGTGGCAATGGGGAGCAAGGAATATTCCAACTTTCCCACTTCAACAGTGAACTGAGGGGAATGAATAAAGATGCAACCAGTACTCGAAAGGGTGTCCAGGGAGAATGGGCTGTTGCGGAGACAGGTGGAGGTGAGAGGAAGTCAAATTTCAATGATGGCTAGAAGATGGAGGGAGTGGGAGTGGACAATATTTAGGATGAAAGAAAGTTTGTTGCTTATGGAACAAACATTCCAGGGGGCACAATGGAAGGGTTGAGTGGTGTCTGGTTGGAAATTTGGGGTGGGAGAATTGAGGGGAATGGGAATAAGTAACTGGGTGGTAGGGGAAAAGGAATGAGGTTTAGATAACCTACAGGGTTCAGAATCACTGGGATATGTAGTGTATGACCAGGTATGAGAATATTCAACATTTTATCTTTTGAAGGATGAAATTATCATCATAGCAGGGTCAAAAATTAATTTCTGTGTTTTTGAGGAAAGTGCTTCAGTAAGTATTTGGATATGAACACCCACACATAAATAATGACTAGCCGTGTAACCCTGAGCAAGTTACTTAACCCCAATTGCTTTAAAAAAAAAGTATTTGGATAAGCTAAATCTTACATTATATCTGCTACTAGGTTCCCAACTTCCTCATTTATTTTTTCTTCTTGTCCAAGTATACTCTGTGGATAGTATCACTTCTTTTTCAGTCTTATACTTTATCTTTTTCCTTTCACATTTATTGGGGAAAAACAGTGTGCTACAATCCACAGGGAACAAATACACCATTCTTTTAAATCCATCTCATCTAGTTTCCAGGAATTTCAACTACTAATTTCTAGCATTAATACTGACAGTGTGAATGTACTCATGCATATTGTTCATTCTACAAGACTTAGCTAAGTGATATTTTTTCTTTTTGAAAGGTCTCATTACATAAGGTAAAATGTTTCTTACCAAAGACTTGGAAGCCTAATACACAAGTATAAGTTGTCCAGTCAATGTCTTTACAGTCAGAACGATTCCGGATTAGTTTGCAGCCACTTGGAATGTCCCCTTTAAATTGAGAAATAGGAACTCTTTTTTGAAATTTGCTATTTATACTTGCATTTATAATTCATACACTCAACATCAAAATAACAAAAGAAAAGCAAAGAAAGTGCAGGAAATATATACTTTTAACTGTTTTTTATGGAATTGTATATTATTTCCTATTGAGGATATTTTCTTTCTCTTCATTCCCACCACCCAAATTACAAACTTCCATCAATTATAGTCTTCTCTAGCCCCAGAAAGAAATGTTAAAGACATAAATGCTCAGAATAGTATTACTGGTTCAAAAGTGCATAGGATGCATTAGTTTTTGGTGGCCAGCAAACATTTACTTCACAATTCTAATTTCATTTAATCTATTAATTACCATCCCTAGAAGACAAATCTTATTTCATATAGTGTATATACATACATACACACACATATATAAAAACATATGTGTATGTACATATATATGTATGTATATATATGTGTATATATATGCATATACTATGTGTATATACACACACACAAATATATATGCATATACTATGTATATATACACACACACAAATATAAATCCCATTCATACTTACAGTATAGTATCTCATAGTCTCCTGAGTTGGACATTATATATTTGTTGTCTGGGGACCAGTCAAGATGTGTAATATAGCTGGAATGTCCCTAAGGAATAACAGAACAGTCAATAGAAAGCATTATTAGCTCAGAATAATATTTTAAGCATTAGCATTAATTCTTGAGTATTCCTCCATAATATCCTGGATGTTTGAATCTTTGCTAAGATAAAAATTGACAAAATGAAGTACGGTTGAGATATTTTTCATCCTACCTAGCAACCTCCTCTGAAAGATTCAGAGCCTCAAAACAGTTTGGTGTAACTGGGAGAAGTGGCTCTGGTACATAAAGAAACAGCTAATTAATTGGTCACAAAAGTGATTATAAAACCCAACAAATCCCTCACCAATTGCCAACCAGTGGGCAAGGAGGAAAGCCAGCTTAGCTGAAGTACCAAGACAGCCTGAGGAAGAGAGACAGATGGCAGGATATTCTAGGCAAGTCAAACTACTACCACCATTATCACTATATCTTCCTCCTCCGATCCTGATGGGAGACAGCTCAGGACCCTGAACTCAAGAGTCTTGGGAATAGCACTGTTCCCCAAACCACCAGACCTGCTTCCAGGTCAGCACCTACAGCCATCACTGAGGGGAGAAGACATTGTGGAGAAGAAGCCATTTTCCTCAACTTCACCAGTGGCTGACCAATTGTTACCAACAGGCAAATAAGCACAGGAGCCTATAGGAGTAGCAGCACCTGCACCACTCTTCTCTTTGGTTTGTCTGCAAATTCCTAGTGCTGACTGACCAATATATAGAGTTTGGCCAGATGTAGATCTTCCCTTTTGAACTGTTCTTTCATGTGTAAATCTTTACCTTATTTTTCTGCCTTTTGTAAGTCCCCACTGTATAAATTATGCTGATGTAACTAAGCCAGGGGAACCAGTGGTCTAGAGGCTCCATGTGGCCCTCTAGGTCCTCAAGTGCGGCCCTTTGTCTGAATCCAAACTTCAGAGAACAAATGGGCCTTGGGACCACAGGTTTCCTATCCCTGAACTAAATCCTAGGAAAATAAGTATGCAAAATGTCTACAGTAATGTAAATGTAAATTACACAAAAATGAAACTGAATGCTATGTAATGTATTGATAATCAAGCTTGACCCTGGAGAAAAGATAGGGCTGCCCAGGCTGATGACAGTGTTAGAGAGGAGGGCTCAAATATCCCAGAGGGTACAAAGATATATATAACTGGCTGGCCTTTATATTCATATACCGAAATTTGTTGAGCAGATGACCAATTGATTGGGATCCTTTTTAATTTCTAGTTTAAAAAAAATTGTTTCTCCCCCTTTTAATGTCTCTGAAAGTAAAGTTTATTTTGCTTTCAACCATTCCTATCTTTGTATTATCATTTCTCTTAAAATCTCTACCCTATTTGGGTCTTTTTCCCTGTTGAATTTGATGTATTTCAAATACCTAACTCTGTGTGTGTGTGTGTGCGTGTGTGTGTGTGTGTGTGTGTGTGTGTGTGCGCTCGAGTGCTTGCAGGAGTACACGTGCATGTGCTCGGTTACCTATGTTCAGTCCTCCTTTGTTTAATTCAGTTTACAATGAGGTTCACCTAGTGCCTCATCTCCCCAAACCTTCCTTCATGGTCGTATACTCTTGCTTTAGTGTACCACAGTTGTAATAAATAATGTTTCTCCTCTTTTTTCTCCTATACCACACCTACTATTGCCCTCTTCTTCTTGCATACCATTAGAGCAAAACTGATTCCAAGTTCTCTATTCAATTAAGACCCACTTTCCCCTGTAGGATTAGATTCAGGCTTTGCAGAGGGAGATACTCTTTGGCTGTAAGCTTATTACCTTCTGAAATACTGTATGACAAGATCTTCTCTCATTAATAGTAGAGGCTGCTAGGTTTTGTGTGATTCTCACTGTACTTCCTTGGTATTTGAATTCTTTCTTTTTGACTGATTATGGTAGTTTATCTTTGACCTGGAAATTCTGGGTTCGTTATGACATTCTTGGGATTCTTTCTATTTTCACTTTGCTTTTTGATTCAATAGTTTTGTCTAGTTTTCAGTAATGAGTCCTTAAAACATAGTATCCTCCAGGCTTTTTAAAATCATGGTTTTCAGGGAGTCTGACAATTTTTAGATTATTTCTCCTTTACCTGTTTTCCAGGTTGTTTTTTGATAGTAGATATATCTTTTTTTCTTTTTCTCTAATCTTTTGATTTGGTTGTTGTCTCATTGAGTCATTAATTTTTATTTAGTTGTTTCCTAATTTTCAGGAGTCTCTGACATGCAGAGGATTTACTATTTTCTGTTCTAAGCTACTTATTCTTTCTCCAATCCTTTCCTCTAATCCTTTATTTAGATCCTTTATTTTATTTAAAAATTCTCTTGTTTCATTTCTTTCAATTATCTTTGGAGAAAAAATTTGGAGTCTTTGGAGAAAAATCTATTTTCCCCACCTTTGAGTCCCTGCTTGCAACTGCTGTAGAGTTATTCCTTCTTTCTGGGCAGGATTTTTTTTTTTTTTTTGTATTTTAGAATCTATAATAATTCTCTATAGTGGTTGCTATCTTCTATTACTCATCTTTCCAGTTTTAGATCCTGAATTGGAGCTTTTTGCCAGGGCTAGGCTCTGCTTCCTTCAGAACTTATTGAGAGGGTGTTCAGCTTTGCCTGGTTCCAAGCTGTATTGACCTTCACATCACAGGGCATGTCTAAATTAGAGCATTGGTAGGTTTTAGGCTGCTCTGGATTTTGGGGGTTCAAAGTGCTGGATCTTGTGGATCATCTTAGGACAGAGTGCTAGGGACCTCAGAAGTCCTGTGAATGGGCTGGATGCTTCTATCTCAAAAGATTAAGTCTGAGAGGAAATAGTTATTGAAATCTAAGGGATCATGACAAGTTTGAGTAAAGTAAACTGGCATTTGTTCACCAAACACTGGCATATTAGAAATAAAGAAGCATAAGAGAAGCAAATTTTGAGTGCAATTTGTACACTAACTACAACACAGCAACAGCAAAGTACCAGAATAACTGCATAATGGAGATCCCGAACCACCCAGAAAAGTTTAAGTTGTATTTGCCAGAATCTTTAATTACATAGAAAGCATATAATACAAAAAATATTTAGGGGTTGGCATGAAATGAAAGATCTGAAATAGTGGGCATATAATAAATCTCTAAAATTAGAGATTACACTATTATTATTCCAAGTAGTGAAATGGCAAATGGATTGAGAACAAACTAAAATTTCTGAGTGTTATGTGAATGGAAAGAAAAGTAGTAGGTAACTCCCCAAGTTTTGAGTCTGGGTAGCAAAAGAAATAGTGAAGTTGGAAGGAGAGACGAGTTTTGTGTGTGTGTGTGTATGTGTGTGTGTGTGTAATAAATTATAATTTATAAATTATTTATGTGTACATATATATTTTGTGTGTGTGTGGGAGGTGGGAGGTGTGAAAGGGCAAAGAAGAGAAGTGGTAGGAGACAAAGAATTCCATTTTGGACATTGTGAGTTTGCAGTGCTGGAAAAACATCTAGGTTTGCAGTAGGCACTGAAAATTTTAAATGGGAGCTCAGAGAGATACTAACTGAAATGAGAGGAGTACATAAGGCAGCCCAGAATAGAAAACAGAAAAGAGAAAGTAGCTTAGGACAAATAATTGGGGGATACTGATAATTAAGGGGGAAGAAGATTTAGTGAAAGATATAAAAAATGAATAGCCAGAGATGTAGGAAGATAATCATGAGAGAGGAGTTTCATGGAAACCAAGTGAAAAGAGAGAGCATACAGAAGGAAGTAGCGGTTTTACGGCAGTTAATGGTATGGAAATGCAGAAGAATGCAGTCTGTGAAAAGGCACAGGTGACCCTGGTTTCTCTGGGGCCTTTTTAGAAGAATAATGGCAGCTTCATGGCTGTGACCTTAATGATAATTAATTCCACGAAATCCAGTGTCTAAAAATTTTCATAATTGGGGCGGCTAGGTGGAGCAGTAAGTAGAGCATCGGCCCTGGAGTCAGAAGGACCTGAGTTTGGATCCGATCTCAGACACTTAATGCACACACAAACAAAAACCTAGCTGTGTGACCTTGGGCAAGTTACTTAACCCCAATGGCCCTCCAAAAAAAAATAAAATAAAATAAAAAGAAAAAGAAAAATTTTCATAATTGTGCTGTTGAACTAATAAAAAAAATAAACATGACTGCTGCTAAATCCTATATTACATTTCCATTGGCAGGTTTTGTCCAAAAGTTTGGCGATGGTATGGTTTCTGAAAACGGGCATTAATATGTGAACATACAGCAGGTCTTTTAGACATGTCCAAATTTAAAAATAGAATTCTGCATGAGTCATAACATATAAGGACAAATATCACAGAGTTCTATCCAAATTTATTTTATCCCTACTCCTTAAAAGATGGAAATTTTAATATTTTCTTTAAAAACTGTCAAATTATTTTTGATAGCAACTGCTGTTATAGGATGAGTAATTCAATCCCTTAAACTACAGACCACAAACTCATTTTTATCTGCTCCTCAATGCCAAAATATTTTCTTTCATATGTTGATAACATTAGCTTAGGTGAGAACCCAATCATATTTGAAATTTATTTAAACCTTAAGTGCCGAATTTATCTGAGGTGCCATGGATTCAAAGAAAGACAAGTTACTTCCCGCCCTTATGGAGTCTACATTCTCTTAGGCGAATACAACACCTACTGACATAAATACAAGGAAACAATATTGCTTCTTTTTTTTTTTGACCTTTTGGAGAGGGAAGGCAGGGAAACTGGGGTTAAATGAACCAAGGTCACATGGCTAGTAAGTGTTAAGTGTCTTAGGCTAGATTTGATCCCAGGTCCTCCTGACTCCAGGGCTGGTGTTCTATTCACTGTGCCACCTAGCTGCCCTCAGTATTGCTTCTCAATAGGATAATTCTGACAAGTTATTTGTATGTTAAGGAAGGGACATGATGCTAGCATTTTTCCCTTCCTTTTTTCCATTTTATTAGTCTGAACATTAAAGACATAGTCTAAAATTTATAATTTCCACATAGACTGTGGAATAAGTTATGATTGTATATGAAATTGTGAATCTCCATGAAACTGGCACTATAGCAAGAAAACAATTAATAGTCATTCCTTCCTCTACTGTCTCACATCAAAGAGAGCTATGGGAATATTCACAGCTAAAAACACAAGTGTTAAAATCTCATATGTATATACATACATACATACACATATATATATACATACACACACACACACACACACATATATATATTTCCTTTTTAAAGTAAACATGGATATAGATATTATAACTCAGGTAATTTCAGAATTTATCAATGTGGACTGATATCTAAAGCTGTGCTACGTATTCAACAATAATTATCTTAAAAAGCTGTATTAACAAAAACATCTAAATTTTTTAGTAAAATTTAAACATCTGTACCAATGTATATGGACTACCTTCATGGTTTAAAAAATTCATATACTATGCAACTTACAGTGCATTTTCCGTATCTGCTATATTTTCTTCCACTTTCTGAGACTACATAGAGGTAAATAAAGTTGTCATGGGATCCTACAGCAAGGAAGGTGCCATCTACAATGAAAGGTGAAAAGATTTTCACAAAGTAAATATACTGCCAATTTCATTTACTCCTTATTTCAACGATCTTATGTACAATGATATGTTTTCAATTCAATTTAACAAACATTTAAGTGCTTCCTGGGGGGTAAGCCCTGAGATGCTCTCCCCACCTCAATTCTGCCTCTTGCAATCTCAAATTTTCTTTTGAAACTCAGCTTCCTCTGCATGAGCCTTTTCTATAGCTTCTCCCAGCTATAGTTACCTTGTATCTGCTATTTGTTTGGAAAGGGATATATCTGTATCCATATGCCTCTATTAGAATCTAAGTTCCTTCAGGGTAAGCACTGTTTCACTTTTCTCTTTGTATGTCCAGTGCCAGGAACCCAGCAGGAGCTTCCTGAGTGTTTGATTCAAAAATTTTTTAAAAAATAGTCCTGCCCTTAAAGAATTTACAGTCTATTAGTAAGAATGAGATGCTCTAAAATAATAATAACACAAGTTAGAAAATAATTAAATATCATTAGAACAGATTAAATTGAATGGCCTGAGAGATTCTAAGGAGGGATCATTTCTTGTTGGAGTACCATAAAGTTGGTAGTGCTATAGCTTGGCTCTGAAGGAGGAAAATTAATTAAATAGGTGAAGATACAGGGTGACTTTTCTCCAGGTATGGAAGATGGTGAGTGTAAAGGCGCTGAAGCAGAGAGCAAAAAGGGAAATCTGGGAACAATGAACAGTCCAGTGTGGCTGGATTATTAAATGCAACAAGAAGAGTACCACAAAATAATGCTGGAAAGGCTGGTTAGGGCTGGACTATGGACGGCTCTGAATGCCAAGGTAAAGAGTTTAAATTGTATTCAATAGGCAATGAGGGATTAGTCAATGTTTGTGAACAGAGGAGCAACATGGTCAGACCCATATATGAGGAATATTATTCCTACAGTGGTGTGGGACTGGGTACAGGAAACTATTATCACCTTGGGGATGAGGGACAAGGATCTACTCTAGGATCATAGCAGTGTTAATGGAAAGGAGAAAAAAGGAAGTAAGAGAGTTTTAAGAGGTAAAAACAGGATCTGGCAACTGATTATACAGGGGACAGGGAGGGGGACAGGTGAAAGTTAAGAAAGGTTCAAGGATGACTTGGAGGTTCCAAGTCTGGGTGACTGACAGAAATATGAAAATCAGTGGGAAGAGGTGGTTTTCTAGAGATGATTGCTGTTTTGAATTCAAGTAGAGATGTCCAAAAGGTATGAAATGCAGCTTGGGGACAGGCAGAGTCCAGAGAAAAGGAATAAGGAGTCCTTCAGAAAGGTAATAAAAGCTACAGGAGTGGATGTTTTCCAAGAGAAAGCATATATAGAGAGAGCCTAGCCTTGGAAGAGTTTGTTGTTGCTGTTCAGTTCCTTTTCAGTTGTGTCTGACTCTTCATGACCCCATGTGGGGTTTTCTTGGCAAAGATGCTGGAGTGGTTTGTCATATCCTTTTCCAGCTGATTTTACAGATAAAGAACTGAGGCAAACAAGGTTAGGTGACTTTCTCAAGGTTACACAGCTAGTAAGTGTCTGAGGCCAGATCTGAATTCAGAAAGATGGGTCTTCCTAACGGCAGCCCTGACACTCTATCACCGTGCCACCTAACTGCCCTTTGGAAGATTTAAGGGACTGAAAAGGAGAGGGGAAACCAGCACAGTAGAGAGGAGAAACAGATAAGATAAAAACCAAAGCATGGAAGTTAAGAATACATTAAGAAAAAGGTTAGGTCAATGATGACAAATACTACTGAAATGTCAAGGAATGCAGGAATTGAGAGATAACTTAAGAGAGAACAATTTCAGTAGAAGAGTAGGAAAGGGACTAATATTTCAAGAGTAGGTGATTAACACCCACAAAGAAGAGCACAGATCAGTTTCCTTAAACATTTAAGAGTGAAGCTGAAGACAGTTTTGAGAAGCTGGCAGGTTCACATGAAATTTTTTTGGAATAGCATGTTTGTAGGCCATGGAAATGTATCAGTATGAAGGAAGACACTGAAGGTGAAAGAAAAGAATGGGGGTGGGAGGAATGACTGACGGAGTAAGGGAAAGTTGGGATGATCAAAGATATTGGAAGAAGGGGTAGGCTTTAGTAAGACAGAAGGTCACCTTAAGCTTTGTGAATAGAGAAGTAGGTGAGGATGGGAAAAGATATGTTTTAAGGTATGGAATAAAAGATAGAAGTTCTTATTAAATCTTATCAATTTTGAATGTTACTTAACAGGGTTGGCTAAATTATTTTTCATTTACTACCAACCAAGTAGGCTCTTAAACACACAAAAAAAGCAGCCATTTGGCTAATGCATAATAATTGCTCAGAGTTGTAATACCATTGATTACTATAAGGGTAGCATGAAAAAAAACATTTCTAGAGGTAAACATAAAAAATAAACATACTGAGTATGTTACCTGTGCCAGGATAATAATACTACTATTCTGTTTATCCTACCTTGTCTTCTTGGTTTTTTTTTTGTATCCTATTGTGCCAACTTACCACAATGGGTACATAGTATTTACTAGGTACTCAACAAAGCTTACTGAATGTGTTGGTTTAAACAAACTATATCTGTATTATTTCTTTATACTTAAAAGGACAACATCAAATAAAAACAAAAACAAGAAATGCAATTTCTTTGGCTTACTGTAATGGGAATTCTTTGCAATACCAACACCTGAGGCAAACTTTTACTCTTTCATTGTACAACACTGAGAGCTAGTTGGGGGATAACTAAGGAAAGCCTTGGACTACTGCTAGTTAGATAACTAGGGGAGAGAATGAATCTTCAATACAAGAAAATAATACTCATTTTAGACAGGTGAATTGGGGACAAACTGATTAATTGACAAGGGAATTACAGATTTTTAAGGAAGCATAATTATTACTTTAAAGTACATAGCTACCTTTAAATTAGCCTAATTAAATTTAGGATATGCTTGTAATGACTAAGAATTTTATGTAATTAAGAATTCTTATGAAATATAATTATCAACCACGATTCTAGAGGGGTAATGATGAAAAATACTATCTTCTACCCACCTCATATAGAAAGGTTAAAGACTTAAGAGGGCAGAATAAGGGGTGGCTAGGTGGTGTAGTGAATAGAGCACCAGCCCTGGAGTCAGGAGGAGCTGAGTTCAAATCCGGCCTCAGACACTTAACACAGAAATTAGCCGTGTGACCTTGTGACTTAACCCCAGTTGCCCTCCAAAAAGCAAAAAGAAAAGAAGAGGGAAGAATAAGACATATTTTTAAGGGGCACGACAGATGCGAAATTTGTTTTGAATGACTATAATACATATTTGCAATGGGTTTTGTTTTTCTTTAGTTCTCAATAGGAAAGAAGAAGTATGGATAGGCACATAGAAGGCAGATTTTTGCTGATTGAAAAAATAAAATATGATCTAAAAAAAGAATTATATATACCTAACAAATCAATAATTTCTACTATAGAACTTTCTAAGCTGTTTAATGGGAAAATCTGTTAAAAATTTTAAATATTCCTTTTATACTCTCATTTATACACTATCTACAAAGTGAGATTTTGTTAAACAGATGTTAATCTACAGTCTTAAACCTAATCGAACTTTCAAATTAGTGGCAAATCAGATTTTTAACTGTATTTTGCTTACATGTTCAAATGCAATTATACCTGTTGGTTCTAAATAGTATTTGATTTTAAACCTCAAATGTTAGTTAGCTTTAACTGAACTCTTTGAAGTTACCTGGAACAAACTCGATTTTATTTGATAGAGAAACAATGTAACACTTAATATCTCTAGGGAGTATAGAAAAGTAGCCAACTTTCTTTTAAAATTAAGACTATCCAATCATAGACATGGGTTTAATGCCATAATGCATGTTAAATATGCCTTACCTTTTGAGTAGCGCATCACTGAGAGCTGCTCGTTACCATCTGTATGGATTGAAACTAGATCTCTAGTTTCTGCATCCAGGACAAACCACCTGTTAAGAAGTAAGAAATTAGAAAAAATTAAGTGCTGGTACTGCAAGATACAGAAAATAAATGTTATAGAAGACAGGGGAAGGGAGAGGAAATTCTCAGGTGGGAAAACAATATGAATGAAGGGCAAAGATGAAGATGTGAACATGGCATGCTTGTAGGTAGGGGTGGTCTTAATGTATAAGCAGTGGAGGTGACCACCTATGATTTCAGAAAGATCCCTAACTACCTTCTGACTAATGCTTCTTCAACCTGCTCACTGATGTTTAACATTTCCTTAATAAAGTAGTTTCATTTCACAAGAAGTATGACTTAAAATGCAAATAAACCTTCGGGAGAAATGATATAACATCATGGAGTGACAAAGCAAGACTGAAAAGGTCTTGAATTCTAATTCTAAGCTCTGCCACTAACTAGTGGTGTGTGATCTTAGGCAAATCATAACCTCTTGTGATTCTGTGACTTAAATTCATATTGAAGTATAAAGTATAAGAACTTTTCCCAAAGGCACATTCGGCAGGGGGAGAACATTAAGAAGAAGGAGAAATGGTACAGGAAGGAAAGCTTGGGGTAGGGAAGACAATCTTAGCCTACTTCACAATTTTTGTCAATGCTAACCCTTTGTGGGGGAGAGCAAAGCAACCAACTTGACTGTAGTAAAGCAGTGGAAGATGAGGGCTAGAAAAGGCTTTGAAAGTCTGGCAGAATATAAACATAGATTTGATTTAGCAGACACTATGAAATCAGTAGGTTGCTGAATATGAATGTTGTATCAATCTACGCTCCAATGGTTCTAACCATCATTTATTACTGTTGCCGTGGAAAATGATCAAATTGATCGATAGCTGCCACCAGGTTCTTCCTAGAGTTATGCAGAAGACAAAGGCACTGTACCTCTGGTCATATTTACAGTTCTTTCTCAATTTAGCTTTAAAAACAAAAACATATTCTTTCCTTTGAAAAACAAATAACCCATAGGCATTAAATGCATATAAAGGAAATCTATTTTATAGCATTCACCTTATTTTTAAAACCAACATGCTATGAAATGTTTCTCTATTATGTGTATATATGTACATGTAAATATACAATCATCCAACACCTCCCCCACCCAAGCTTTTATTTGCATGGTCAAAATATTCTTTGTTCCCTTTGCAACATTGTTTTAGCTACCTGTTCTGTTGCATTAGGGAATAAACTTCAACACTGCAAACTTTTTTGAACAGCCACTCCCATATCACCTAAACATTAAACAGATGCTCCAAACCTTTCTCTAGATCTTGTTTCCACTGAAGCTGAAGCAAAGTTTTATGAACATACGTTGTGGCATTGTCTGGTTCCAAGTCAATACATTTATCATCTGTTTCATTTGCTTTACCAAACTGTTGCTGATCTGTTAGTGCCTTCAGCACATCTTGGAAATTTCTTTATGACATCCTCAAAGCCTTTCATAGCTATCTGGACTTGTGTAGAATTGTTTGCTACGTAAATCTGACAATACAATACAAAGCACTAGAGCTTGGGCCAGGGCAGAATCAGGTCCTAATCTAATACATTCATTAAAATCTGCTATTGCTTTTTCAACCTGATCAAGAAGTATCTTTAACTGTTCTCAGCGGTGGTAGACACCTGCATTCTGGGGATCAATATCGGCAGTCATGCTAAAATCCTAAATAGAGAGCAAAGGCTGTTGCTGTTGTATATACATGCTGCCTCTTTTGATCTGGGCATTGGCATGAAGCTTCACACTGGCATCTTCCATGCTGCTGCCCTGTCCTGCACTGGCACTGCCAAGTAAGCACAAGGTGGCTTGTAGTAACAATGCTTCGACTACCTATTTATCTTGGTAATCTATTCCTTTTGTACACTCATTTATGATCTTATCATAGTTTTCTTCTTTCATGTATCTTGGCCTTTAAATATCCAGTTTTCTCTAACTTCTAATGCTTCCCCTTCCTTGTCTTCATCACACATCTCTCTTTTAAGCATAGGCTGAGAGATGATGTTATCAGTGAAGACACTAAAATAATATTTAATGAACTGTGAAGATGGCGTCAGAGGCTCATGATTCCTGTATTTCTCTTTGGTCTTTTCTTTCCCAAGGAGTTTAAGAACTTTATCAGCTAACCGCATGCTTTGTTGGTTTTGGAATCCTAAAACACAAACTGCTGTGACATCTTCTTGTGAGCTCTTACTGAGCCATCTAGCCACTCCTCTAAATAGTCTTATTGTCCAGTTTCTCATGGTCTTTCACACATCTGGGATTAAGCTCAACAGTCTTTGTATAATCTCATGCCACCTCTTTCCACTTATGCAATTGTTCAAATGCATCATCAGCTCTGTTCTGATAAAATGTAGAAAGGCCAGCTTTTTTCTCTGTAGGAACTCTGTATAGTACTGAATGGTTTGTTCATATTTTCCTGCTTTAAAATACTTGTTGCCTTTGTTCTTTGCTGTTTGGGCAAGAGGACGTGTCTCCTAGTGGAGGCCAGTGCCTCCTGGTGGCCGTGTCCTCAGGGGTCTTCCTCTGGCTGTTCAGTTCGAGGAGGTGTCCTGGTATTGCCCCAGCCGGCTCCACAGGTACATAGCACATGCGCTCAGAATGAGTGGTGCCCCGACTGCCAGCACCAGCTGCCAGTGATGCAGGACCCCCATGCTGGAACCAGATGCCTTGTTCCCCAACCCGGCCACAGCACTGGGGACCATTGCCACCACCACCAGTAGCTTACAGGTGGCCATGACTACCTGCCCACTCCTCAGTCACCCCAGTCCCTGAAAGAGAACACACCAGCCAGCGAGAGCAGCAGGGAGAGCAGGCAACAGAAATGGAAAGCACACGCTTGAATTCTTTTTTTTTTTTTTTTGCTTTTTGGAGGGCAATTGGGGTTAAGTAACTTGCCCAAGGTCACAGGGCTAGGTGTTTTTTTTTTGTTTGTTTTGTTTGTGTGTGTTAAGTGCCTGAGGCCGAACCGAACTCAGGTCCTTCTGACTCCAGGGCTGACACTCTACTCACTGGGCCACCTTGCAGCCCCAATGCTTGAATTCTTAAAACACAAACAACTCTTCTGAAGTGAACAGAAAACAGACCTCTCAAATCCTACTGAAAGGTTTGATGTGAATATAAGGATATCTGTTACTCTGAGCTTAAGTTACCAGAACTATCACTGATAAGCAACTGTGCTGGATATAAAAGAATAAATTCTTTCAAATTATTACTCCAAGAACTTTAATTCTAAGAAGTCCTTTGTTTCAGAACTACTCACAAAAAGCTAGGTGACACAGTGGATAGTGTTGGGCCTGGAGTCAGGAAGACTTGAATTTAAATCCAGGCTCAGATACTTAATATATATGTGACGTGGGGCAAATCACTTTACCCTGTTTGCCTCAGTTTCCTCATCTGTCAAATGAAATGGAGGAGATGGCAAACCACTCTAGTATCTTTGACAAAAGAAACCCAAATGCTGTCACAAAGAGTTAGACACAACTGAAACAACTGAACAACAAATAACTTATTTAGAAAAGAATCTGAGAATTTAGACTAGTGGTGGGGAACCTGTAGCCTCAAGGCCACAGGTTCCCCACCCCAGATTTGGACTATATTTTAAAATCCTAATGGTGTCAACAATTTACAAGTAATCACCTCAGACAGGAAAGAATCTTTTGATATTATCAATGGTAAAAAGTTTTCTTTGAGAGCTTTCGGAATAGTTAAGGAAAACAGTTTGTCAGAATTGCTTAAACTACAAATATAAGCCAGCATTTGTGAGTGAATTTTGGTATTATTACTTAAATGTACATACAACTGGTAATAAAAGTGAGTTATTTTTGGAAATATTTTATCTGAGCACTTAAAAAAAAACCCCAAACCAAAAAATTCCATCAAGATTCTTTATGTTTGGTCTCTCTGGTATGTAGATGGGTTAGGTCTTAGTAAGTGAAAACACAAAGGATCAGGTTGAGGAAACTACCAGTGTGAGCAATCAGGAACACCCTTCACCTGAGGCATATCAGGTTAAGTGATTTTCCCAAAGTCATATATCCAGTAAGTATCAGAGGAAGAATGAGAAGCCAGACTTTCTTTTTTTTTTTAAAGCAATTGGGGTTAAAGTAACTTGCTCAAGGTTACACGGCTAGTCATTATTTTATGTGTGGGTGCTCATTTTCTGAGGCCAGATTCGATCCCGGGTCATCCCAACTCCGAGGCCGGCGCTCTTACTGTGCCACCTAGCCGCCCCAAAAAGCCAGACTTTCTTGACTCCCAAACTAGGACACTATTTTTTATATTACTTAAAAAAAAATCTGTGAAAATTCTTAGAAACAGAGAAAATGTTTGTAATTGTGCAATAAATGATCAATATTCATTAACTTAATGGTGTAAGTTTATAGAGAAACAGATAATACATAAATGAATGGCTATTCTTATTGATTGCAATCCCAAAATAAATCCATGTAACATCTGAAAAGAGCATTAAGGCTAAAAGAATTTCTTTTTGTTTAATAACTAAACTTAACCTAATGATTCAACTCTATTAATCAAATAGGAAATGATAAGGGAGGGAAACTTTCTGCTACTTTACATATCAAGGGAAGTGTGTACACACCAGATTTTTGTATTACAAAACCAAAAGGGTTTATCTCAAGGTGCCTCAGATAGTGAAACAGTTTCTTAAAGATATAAACTTCTCCAGATCAAAATGAAGGCTTTTAGAAAGACAATAAGAGTTAAAGCACCGCACCCCGCCCAGGCTATATAGTCCACAAAGACCCTACCTGCCTGAATGCGTTCCTATGGCCACAACTGTGCCACTTGGATGGAAGTCTGCACAGTGTCCTGGTTCCTAGAAGAGAGACATACAGCTATTGTGGATTTCACCAGAAAGTCTCCAAGGATGTAGAGAAGTAGTGGTAATAACATATTTGAATATGAGTTAGGAGGTCTTACAAAGACATTAAATTCCAATGAATTTTATCACAGCCATGATAGACAAGGGATGCAAATGAAATGGAAAAGAATGTTAAGACTGGAAATGGGCAGGGGCAGAAAGGGAAAGTACAGGACCAAAAGGACTTGGGAAAACAGAACTGGGGGGTTGGGGGCAGGTGGAGTGCAGAGGGTACACCAAGACTGCACTGTCTAAACTGGGTAAAGGCAAAATATAGCCCTCAAACCTAACTGGAGAGAAGCATGCAATTTTTTTACTCAAATACAGTGGTGTTATAAGGTCTCAAATTAACAGCTCTTGATATCTTAACAAGACTGACTAAAATCACTGCATTGCCATTTTTACCACTGACAATGGGGACAAATGGAGCTTTTCTCTTTAATTTACTTCTTTAAAGCAGACTATAATTGAATCTTTCCTTACATTCCCCCACCCTTCTCCAAAGTCTTGAATTCTCAAATTTTTCTCCTTCTATGATGCATTGGATTCTTTTTGTGCAGGGCTTTACAATCCTAGGAATGAATGATAGCTCACTCACGTCCAAAAGTCTGGTCCACTCCAGTCTGTGCTCCACCGAGTTCCACATGCATACCTGCCTGTCCTGAGCACAGGTCAATAATAAGTCTTTGAAGGGATGTGTAGCAAGACCCCAAAGTTCATCTGTGTGACCCTGAAAATGAAATACAAAAAAGGTTGTGAAAAATAAAAAGAGTCCAGGGGCGGCTAGGTGGCGCAGTGAATAGAGCACTGGCCCTGGAGTCAGGAAGACCCGAGTTCAAATTCAAATTCATTTGGTAGCTATGTGACCCTGGGCAAATCACTTAGCCTTGACTGCCTCCTCTCTCCAAAAAAAAGTATATTGTTGAAATAAGAGTAAAAGAAGGAAGAATTTTAAAAAAGAAAGCTATATAAGAAAAAGTTATAAAACCCTTACCCAAGTAATAAAACCCCTTGATAATTAGAACAGAAGGTATTAATTCCAGGAAAACAGCAAAAAAATATTAAAACAGTAAAAACACTGAAAAGAAAGAAAATACAGAGTATTTCAAATAAGAACAAATGACTCAGAAAACAGATAAATGACAGAAAATTTAAGAATCACTGAATTACATGAAAGCCAGGATCTTAAAAAAAAATAATCTAGATAAATTGCAACAAATCATAAAAAAAAAAAAAAAACAAAACTGCTCAGATCTCTTAGAATCAGAGGGCAAAGAAGAAATAAGAAAGAATCTACTGGTGACCACCTGAAAGGAACCTCAAAATAAAAATTCTTAGAATGTCACTACTAAGATCTACAGATTTCAAGTCAAAGTAATCAGCCAGAGAAGAAGAATTCAAGTACCAAATATCAAGTCAGGATCACACACCATTTAGCAGTCACTAATTATAAAATAATAGAGTGCTTGGAATATGATACTCCAGAAGCCAAAGTTTACAGATCAAAAACTGAGAATAATTTATGCAGCAAAACTGAGCATAATTTTACAGGGGGAAAAATGGATCTTTAGTGAAATAGAGGACTTCCAAGCATTCCTGATGAAAACAGGGCTA
The DNA here is from genome assembly GCA_011680675.1 of Gymnobelideus leadbeateri. NCBI lineage: Eukaryota > Metazoa > Chordata > Mammalia > Diprotodontia > Petauridae > Gymnobelideus > Gymnobelideus leadbeateri. Next base: position 189,014 of record WOXC01004756.1, on the reverse strand, counting down.
CAAAGAAACCAAAATTTAAATATTAGAGAAAAGTTTTTTTTTTTTTTTAAAAGCAATTGGGGTTAAGTAACTTGCTCAAGGTTACACGGCTAGTCATTATTTATGCGTGGGTGCTCATTTTCTGAGGCCGGATCTGATCTCAGGTCATCCAAACTCCGAGGCCGGCGCTCTTAGCCACCTAGCCGCCCCTTTAGGGCAATTGGGGTTAAGTAACTTGCCCAAGGTTACACGGCTAGGTTTTTGTTTGTGTCAAGGATTAAGTGTCGGAGGCCGGCTCCGAACTCAGGTCCTTCTGATTCCAGGGCCAGAGCTCTATTCACTGCGCCACCTAGCCACCCCAAAAAGGTTTTTTTTTTATAAGGAGTAAGTGTTCACATTCTAGTGTTGGAGGAGGAGGGTGTCAATACAAGAATCTCCTGAGAATCTGGGGTCATACAGGGAGATAAGTAAGATGGAGGACTCAGGAGTGACTTCTGTGGTTTTGATGGTCTTAAAGAAAGGATGGAAGTGGAATAAAGTATACAACAGGGGAAAAAAGGGGGATACAGAGGTGGAACGTCTCTCACATGATAGGTAGGTCAAAGTAAAAGTCTATACAAATGAAAAAGGGAAGTCAGGTCTCACTTGTATCTGAACTATCTAAAGGACACAACCACAAATATGCCAAATATAAAGACAATGACAGAAATATATTCAACTCAATAGAGAAACAGGAAGAAACAGGGAGAACAGTAAATAGGAGGGTAGACCTAGGGAGGACTTAGAAGCAAAACAAACCCAAAGTTCACAGGACTTCAGGACTGTGGTGGGTACTATGAAAGGAGATCTGAAAAGAAAACAAGGTTAAAAACCTGTGATTGGGACTTGGATAAGAGGAAAAGAAGAGAGGGACATGAGTTTGGAAGCTATTTTCATCAAGCAAAGAGCCCTGGTGCTGAGCACTGGCTTGATCCACACTACTGAAGAAAAGAGAAGAAAAAAGTAAAGGAGATTAGGATGGAAACAAACACCTAAAATTAAAAAGCTTTTGCACAAAAAGTTAATGCATCTATATTAGATGGGAAATAGTTGAGAGGGGAAAAAAAATCTTTGTAGTGAGTTTATCTGATAAAGCTTTCAATTCCAAGAAATGGGTTAAAAATTATAAGAATAAGAGTCATTCCCCAACTGATAAATGGTTAAAGGATACGAATAGACAGTTCTCAAGGAAAGAATTTTTTTTCTTTTCTTTTTCTCCTTTTTTTTCCCCCAAGGAAAGAAATCTAAACCGTTTTTTAGCAATATGAAAAAATGCTCCAAATTACTAATATAAAAGTACACATTAACTCTGGCCAAAATGTTACTAAACTTTACATATGCTTTGACCCAGCAAGGCCACCATGAATCTTCTACTTCAAGGAGATAAAAGAGGAAAAGGTTTTATGTGTACAAAAATATTACAACAGCTCTTTTTGTGGTGGCAAAGAACTGGTGAAAAAAGGACATGCTTGCCTATCAACTGAGATTAGTTGAAAGAATTATGGCATATGACTATAATAGAATACTACTGTGTTGTAAGAAATGAAGAGGTAATTACAGAGAAATTGGAAAAGACATGCCAGGATTAATGTAGAGAGAAGTGGACAGAATCAGGAGAACAATTTTTACTGTAAAAATGACAGTTCTAAAGACTTAAAAAACTGACCAACATAATGATAAATCATGACTGAATGAGGAAGAATGCTGTCTACCTTCCTGAAAGAGAGGTAATGGACTCATATGCACAATGAGACAAAGGAACAATTTTGGAAATGGACATGACCAATATGAGAATTTGCATTTGCTTATTTATTATAAGGGATTTTTTGGGAGGGAGGGAAGGAAGATGAGAAGAAAAAAATAACTTGAAAACTTGGAAAAAATTTTTATTAAAAAAAAAACAACCCAACACATAAATGTTAAAGGGTAAAAAAAAAAAGCCTGAGAATTTAAAAAAAAAAAATATGGCTTACCTGTACTTCTATTTGAAAACCATCATTAAATGTTCCCCGCAGAATAAAATTTCTTGATGTGCCAACTAAAAATTGATCTGCTTTTCCTTCTGCAACTGCCCGGATTGCTCCATACTGTTCAGGAACCTAAAAAATAAAGTTTCTGTGAAGCCATTTTGTACATTTTAATATACAATAATGTCTGTCTTTGAAGGCTGCCTTTGTAGTACACAATTATAATTTACTTTTTTTGTGGAAAGGCATCAACTATTGATCAATAAAAAGGTAGCATGTTATATCAGGAAACTATTTGACTTGGAACTGTGAGAGGCCAGTATTCAAATCCCATCTTTGACAATTAATAGCCATGTGGCCTTGGACAAATCTCTTCACTTTTCTGGTGTTCAATTTTTTCATCTCTAAGTGTGAATAATAATACATCTAATACCTAACTCACTTACAGGGTCACCAAGATGAAGTGAAAGGGTAAGTTACTCTTAATAAGTTTCTATTTAGGTAAACAACTCCTTCCAGTATACTAAATTTACTAATATTATAAGATCTCTCCAGTGAGAATGAGAGAGTCAAGTAAACATTTATTTTGTGCCTACTATGTGCCAGGCACTGAGATCCTGATAAATATTACTGATTCCCTCCTTTACAATCAGTCCAAACATGATTCTGGTATGAATACAGATATGGTACGATACTAGATATCACTGAAGAACAGAATGTAAAAACTTAAAGAGTTAGGACAAAGAGCAAAAGTGAAAACAGTATTAACTGGGTGTTCCTTTGGCTACAAAGGAATTGCAGCTTTGCTGGAAAGGTAAATATTAGGGAAAATGGAATTGCCCAATTGGCCCAAAGCTGTGATAATGTAATTGTTAACCAATTTCTATCTATCTGGAAACCCCAGGAGTTTGCCAGGGCTCTACTTTTCAGACAATCTCCTATTCAAAAAATCACCTACTTGGAGAAAAATGGAATTTAATAAAACATTTAATAAATACCTTCATAGGGGGCAATGTATCAAGCATTGAGTATACAGAGATTAAAAAAAAAAACCTAAAGATTTTTGCCTTCATGGGTCTTCTAATTTATCAGAGTATGTAACATGTACATAGAAAGGCAGAAAAACAAACTTAAAGGAAGAAATCAATTTTAGGTTTGAGGGGAAAGAAATCAGGAAAATCTCAAGGTGGTAGAAATTGAGCTGAAGTTTTAAGAAAGAAAAAGATTTTAAAATATGCAGACACTGTACCCCAGGTAAGGGGAGGAGGGGAGAACAGGAATCATACAAATGCATGGAACCATGAGAATGCATTATTTAACTGATATTTTGTTTAAATGAAAATGGAAACTCAATGTCTTTCCTTTCTTGGTCACTTAAATTACATTGAATTACATTAAAAAACATTGAATCCTATTTAAAAGCAACTTTAGATTTTGACATCACTAAAAAAATGCAGCTTTATACCTTGAAAATGTATTACTTAAGTCTCAGTCTCTCTCTCTCATTCTGTGATAATACTGCAATTACATATACCAGGTAGCTTCATGGTGCAGTGGGATAAGAGTGCTGGACCTGGAGTCAGGAAGATCAGAGTTCAAAACCAGACTCAGATACTTACTAGCTGTGTGGTCTTGGACAAATCACTAAACCTCTGTTTGCTTCGTTTTCCTCACCTGGGGGTGATAATAATAGCTCTTACCTTCCAGGACTGTCCTGAGGATCAAACGAAATAACCAATACAATGTGCTTATCACAGTGCCTGGAACATAGTAGGCATTAAATGCATGTTTACTGACATTCTCACTGAAGAGATCCTGTGGTGTTCTGGAGCTTGATACAATCCATAAAATGTTATCTATAATCTACAGACAGACTCATCTAGGGAACCTCAATCTGCAGATAATCTCTCTTACATTTTAATTTTGCACAGGACATCATCCAAGACATGGATATGACGAGCACATATGTAGACAGACAGACATATTTTATGCCTTCCTTGATGTTAATCATCAGAAGTTCACTGAAAAAAAAGTTATTTTATTGAGCAATTTTGCATGATCTTAGCATGTGCGTGTAGCTTGAAGGAAAGCCTTTAAAGCTACATTTAATTTTACACAGTAAAAGCCTTTTTTGGGGGGAAGGGGCAATTAATGAAGAGTAAACACAAAGGGAATGTGTATTCTCTTTAACTTTCAGTCAGTTCTATGACTGAAGAGATGGTCTGCTATAGAAAACCATTTGGAAAAGCCTTCCTCATAGTCTCATGGAGGTCGTCAAAATGTGGGGGGAAAAATCTGGTTGTCTGAGCTCGTGTTTACATTTCAGATCAACCAGAGATTTCTGGATGTAAAAGCAAAGATTCCATGGAAAATGGATTATTCTAGTATCCTCTTTATTCCCATGTACTCTGAAATCTACATTAAATCTAGTTTGCAATTATAATGCCTCCTCGAGAAACCATTAAAGCCACTTAATATAAAGACTAGCAGCATACATGTATCTAGTACTTACATACAGTATTTTCCTCACAACTATTCAGTGCGTTAGCTAGTGTTATGCTGTCCACTTTGTAGAAAAGGACTCTGGAGTTCAGAGAGATGGTTGTGCTTTGCCCAAGGCCCCAGTAACTGGCTGAAGTGTAGCTCAGATTCATGTCTGAATACAAATCCAGGGCCCTGTCTACTACATTACATTGCTTCAAGACCCGGGACATCAAGAAAATCAGTTTAAAGTTTTATACCTAAACTATAGTACCTTAGAAAATATCAGGGTAATAATTTTGGTATCTGATAATAAATGCTTATTGACTGATGGGTGAATAGGACAAAAATCTTCGGCCCAAGAGCATTCATTTTTAAGAACAAAGGGTTTTCTTATTTGCTAATACCTCTGTTTTAAGAAAGGTAATTGTAAATGATAAAATCATTATTATTATTATTATTTTTGCTTTTTGGAGGGCAATTGGGGTTAAGTAACTTGCCCAAGGTCACACGGCTAGGTTTTTGTTTGTGTGTCTTGAGTGTCTGAGGCCGGATCCAAACTCAGATCCTTCTGACTCCAGGGCCGACGCTCTACTCACTGCGCCACCTAGCCGCCCCTAAAATCATTATTTTGACATGTACTTCCTTGGTGTAGAGTGAGTAAGGATGAGAGGAAAAAAAAAAGGAAGGAAGAAAGGAAAGGAGGGAGAGCATAGAAGGCAGGCCAAGTATCAAAATAGCATGCAAGTGCTAATCTTTACCTATTTTGTTGTTCAGTTATGTCAATCTTTGTGACATTATTTGGGATTTTCTTGGCAAAGATACTTAAATGGTCTGCCATTTCCTTCCCACATCATTTTATAGATGAAGAAACCAGGGCACAGAGGTTAAGTGACTTGCCCAGGGTCACACAACTAGGAAGATTTGAACTTGGGAAGAGTCTTCTTAACTCCAGGCTGAGTTCTCTGTGTACCATGGTACAACCTAGCTGCCCCATATTTACCTATAGCAGGCTATTTCATAGCCTGAAAAAGACTAATATTTTTGTATTTAGACTCAAAGTCTCCCCTCTTACCTCTATTTCTCTTTCAGGATTTAGGTCATGATCCCACAAAATTACTTTTCTGTCTTTCCCTCCTCCAGTTAGTAGCATCCCATTCCTCATCTGACAAAGTGTGAAAACACTGCCATCATGAGCTTTGATTTGTTTGGTTATTTGATATACACCTAAGATGGGGAGGAAAAAAATAACATTGACTATTCCATTTTCCATCAAAGTCTTTAGAATTACAGAGCAAAATAAGGAATAGAAACATGTAGAACAACAAATCAGGATATTCAGATGATTCAACAATTCAGAAAACCAAAATTACAGAGAGGATATTAAGGATATATTCTAAATTTATTAAAAAAAGAAATCTGAGCATTAAGATGAATAAGTGCTAAATATTTAAACATAGTTAAGAATGTATTACCCCTGACCTTCTATTTCAACATGTGCTACCTTACTAATCTCACTCAAACACTTCAAGGTGCTTGGGCTTTTATTTTATTTTGTGCAGAACAAGGTCTCAAAGGTACTTTCCAATTGCCTCAAACCATGTGGATAACCTCCTTCCCACTATTTTCTAGCTCCTTTTTATGTTTTGGTCTTTTTTTGAGAGGGGGAGGCAGGGCAATTGGGGTTAAGTGACTTGCCCAAGGTCACACGGCTAATAAGCATTAAGTATCTGAGGCTTGATTTGAACTCAGGTCCTCCTGACTTGAGGGCTGGTGCTCTATTCACTGCACCACCTAGCCACCCCCCTTTTTATGTTTTGTTTAGGATTATAGTAAGGATTATCTTGCTCTCTTTTATTTGTATACTTAGAATTTAAGCACAGTGCCTGGAATACAGTAAGTTGCTAATACTTGATCACTGATTCATTAATTCTTTCACTTAAATTACTGAGACAAATCACCTCCTATGTCAGTTAATATAATAAGCAAAATGAGATTTGGTACAAAGTAATGTAGGTTCAATCCCAATAAAGAATTCTATGCTACATCTATTTATGTGTTGTGATGGCTCCTAGGAAGAGTGATTTTTCGGGTCTATTCTTCACAATGAGTAATCCTGGAAAATAAACAGTTTTAATAGTCCCTGTCTACTTAACTCTTTAAGACAAAAACATTAAATTGTGGGTTGTTTACATTACAAAAGGTGATGAATGAAATTTTTCATTTTGCTTTTTTTGGAGGGCAGAAGGCAGGGCAATTGGGGTTGTGACTTGCCCAAGGTCACATGGCTACTAAGTCTTAAGTGTCTGAGGCCGCATTTGAAGTCAGGTCCTCCTGACTCCAGGGATGGTGCTCTATTCATTGTACTACCTAGGCACCCCATGAATTTTTTTTTTTTTAAAGAAATTTACTAAGCACGTACTATATGAAAAAGCTCTATGCTAAGCCCTGGAGATACACAGGGAAAAGCAAAATAATCCCTGCTCTTGAGCTCATATTCTAATAGGGAAGGCAACACATATGGAAAGTTTCAGATGCAAATCAGACAAAACAGTCTCATGGTCCTTAGGGTGCATGATCAAAGCCTATGACGCTTCTTCTTTAACGGCATTTCCATAGATAAAATCATATCATATCATATCATATCATATCATATCATAGCTGTAGATTTTTAATAATAGTGTTTAATCCAAGCAGGACGATTGGCTTTCTACTTCTCTATAAATACTTGCAAGTTTAAGAAGTCTTTTGGGGACACAAAATGTGACTTTTTCTTGGGAGAAACTATCAGGGTTAAGTAACTTGCCCAGGGACACACAGCTACTAAGTGTCTAAGACCCCATCTGAACTCAGATCTTCTTAACTCCAAGACCAGTATTTATCCACTGTGCAGCCAGCCTTGTGACCCTCCTTTTTAAGTGTATAGACAAGAACAGAAGTGTAAACCTTAGACATGTGTGTGTGTGTTCAGTTCAGGCAAAAAAAAACCCTTTCCTGTCCATTGGTTTGTAGGGCTTTGAAGGTAGGATACTTTTCTGGACAATTATATCTTGCAAGCTTAAGGGAAGAAAATCAAAAGAGGGGAGTAGAATTGAGAGGCAGCATGGCACAGTGGAAGCAACACCAGATAGGGAATTCAAAGACTATAGGTTTAGTTCTAGCTCACACATTAACTAGCTGAGTGACCAGAAGCTAGAAGTCACTTCTCTGTAGGCCTTAATTTTTTCATCTGTAAAAGGAGTGAGTTGCACTCACTATTGGACTAAGGTAATTTCTAATTCTATGAGTTAATGATTATTGAATACATTTTCACAGAAAAAGTAGAAGAGAAGATCCTGCTAATCAGTTAGAAAATTTTGGGGGTTGCTTAATAGCATCATAACAAACGTACCTACAAACACAATAGTTTCTTTGTCTAATTTATAAACATGGTCCAACAAGATAGTGCATCTACAATTATTTCATTGGTGGATATAACTGGACAGGAAGAAAGGAAGAGATCTGCCCAAATTCAAAGAACAGAACAGAAATCTAACAAATTAGCTATTCAGAACATTAATGTCAATAGCGGACTTCAGTATATATCACCTGAAAATAATTTAGACACTGTGTTCTTTGCTATATAAATGTGTTCTTTGCTATATAGTCAGCTATAAGTTTCAATAAGCATTTAGCAGGGCAAAGGGCTTGCTTTGTTCCTCTTGGAAAAATGGAAGTCAGAAAAGAGACAATTTCTATTAAGGAGATAATATATTACTATAAAAATTAAGATAATTTATGTTAGTTAAACAATCACAAAATGTAAAAGCAGTTTACCAATTTCCAACAAAATCTTCTCTACTCTCCTAAATATAGGCTTACAATATAACTGTCCTACATATTTCTAAAGAAAAGATGTCTTAGACACTTATGACCTAATTGATAGACTTTTATATTCTAATGGCATACTTAAAGTTGGCCAAACACGAAGAGACTTTATACAATCTTACATTCCAGTGGATTTTTTCCAATTAATTTCCTAAATGATCTAACAATATAATTAAAAGAATCTTAATACTTCAAGTTTAAACTCAAATCTATGTTAAGTTTCCTTTTAGATAGTATTTACGTATAAAGTGGATTAACACATGAGGTTTTATTTTATGCTATAGTCAAAGATTCTTTTACATGGCTAATATTATTGGCATACTAGTTCAAACCAAATAATATGTAAAAGTCATTGCCAAGAAAAATTATTATCCTTGAATTTAAAAGCTACTATGTCTTCTGGCTTAACTGCATCAATTTGTGGAAGCTTAACTGCAATACCCTTTTTAAATTTAGCTGAATATTTAACACAAATAAAAGTTTCCATAAAAAGGGCGGCTAGGTGGAGCAGTGAATAGAGCGCTGGCCCTGGAGTCAGAAGGACCTGAGTTCTGAGGCGGCCTCAGACACTTAATCCACACAAACAAAAAAAAACCTAGCCGTGTAACCTTGGACAAGTTACTTAACCCCAATTGCCCTAAAGGGTCGGCTAGGTGGTGCAGTGAGTAAGAGCGCTGGCCTCGGAGCTGGGATGACCTGAGATCAAATCCAGCCTCAGAAAATGAGCAGCCACACACAAATAATGACTAGCCGTGTAACCTTGAGCAAGTTACTTAACCCCAATTGCTTAAAAAAAAAAAAAGTTTCCATAAAAAACAAGCTAACCCTGACTGTCAAATAAAATGTATTTGCAGGACTTTTGAACATCTTTTTCCATCTGGCCAATTCTGCTTTTTAAGGCATTCTTCTCCTCACTGGCTTTTTGGACCTCTTTTGTCAGTTCAGCTAATCTATTTTTTAAGGTATTATTTTCTTTGGTATTTTTTGGGGGTCAACTTCAGCAAGCTGTTGACTCATTTTTCATGGTTTTCTTACATCAGTCTCATTTCTCTTCCCAATCTTTCCTCTACTTCTTTTACTTGACTTTCAAAATCCTTTTTGAGCTCCTCCATGGCCTGTGACTAATTTATATTTTTCTTGGAGGCTTTTGATGCAGGAGTTTTGACTTTGTTGTCTTCTGGCTCTATGTTTAGATCTTCTTTGTCACCAAAGAGCAATTCTATAGTCTGAATTTTTCTCTGTTTGCTCATTTTCCCGGCTAATTACTTGGCTTTTGAGCTCTTGACACAGTGGAACTCTGCTTCCAGAGTGGAGAGTACTGTGAATTTCTGGGGTTTTGCACAGCTGCTGTCAGAGCTACTTCTAGGCACCTGCCTCAGAACTGTGAGGAGGATGCCCTTTCCACAGCCATAACAAGCTCTGCCATACCAGTGCTCCTCCTCACCTCAGGACTGCTACTCAACACTGTGACCCAGATCCAAGCAGGGCAAAGCAAGAGAATCCTGCCTCAGCATCAGCAAAAAGATTCCTGCAACTGCCCTCTGATCAGCCTCCTCCCACCATCTGTGGGCCTGGAGCTCTGGAAGCAGCTAGCACCACCATTGCTGCTGTTGTCACCTTGGGGTAAGGTGCCGAACCGTGCTCTTCCTTTCACCCAGGTCCAAGAGGTTCCCCACTGACCTTTTACTTTCTCTTTATCGTTTGTGGGTTCAGTTTGGAAACTGAAAGGATGCCCATCAAGTGGGAATGGCTGAAAAAGTTGTGGCATATGATTGTGATGGAATACTACTATACTATAAGAAATGATGAGTAGGAGTAATGTAAAGTGAAATGAGCAGAGGTAGGACAACATTGTGTACATGCTGACAGTAAAGATCAACTGTGAATGACTTAAGCAATTCTCAGCAATACAATGATCCAAGATAACTGTGAAGGTCTTTATAACGAAAAATGTTATCAATCTCCAGACAAAGAACTGATGGAGCCTGAACGCAGATCGGAGAATACTTTTTAAAATCGCATTTTTTTGGTCTGTGTTTTCTTCCACAACATGAATAATAAGGAAATACATTTTGCATGACTGTACATGTATAATCTTTATCAACTGCTTGCCTTTTCAATAAAGGGGAAGGGACAGAGAGTTTGGAATTCAAAATTTTAAAAAATGAATGTTAAAAGTTGATTTTACATGTAATCGGGAAAAAATTAAAAATATTAAGTAAATGTAAAATAAGAAAGAGCTAAAAATATTTTGTATAACCTTTAAGTTTGTTTTAATCAAGACAAATCCCTTCCTTAATTTACCTTCCCTCTTATATCTCCATCTTCTCTCTCTCCTGTTTCTTTGCTGAGTAAAATGTGTTTCTATACCCAGCTGTGTGTGTACACTCTTCCTTCTTTTGCCCAGCTCAGATGAGAATGAAGTTCAAATATAATACATTTCCCCCAACCCATTCTTTATTGTTTTTATGGACTTCTATTAGTCTACAGACTATATGAGAAAATTTTCCTTAACAGTACTTTCCTTTTCCTCCTTGTAACCCCACATAGTATATTCCTCTTTCTTTGCCTTTCCATTCTTCTTTCAAGATCATCAAGATATAACAGTAACACTCTCATGCCTTTTCCTATAATTAGACTCCTCTTACCACTGATCGTTCAGAAGGGACTCATTTATTTTCTCTTAATATTGGAATGTAAGTGATGGAATACTACTGTACTATTATCCTTGTTTAGTCCCTTATTGATAGTTCATTCATGGTTATCTTTTTATTCTTCTCTTAATTCCTGTGATTACACTTCAGAATCTTTATATAGCTCTAATCTTTTCATCAGAAATGTGTTGGAGCCTCTATTTCAATAACAATCCATTTTCTCCCTACAGAATTATACTCAAATTTTGCTGCACAAATTATTTGTGGTTGTAAGCCTGTGACTACTTGGTGTCTTAATTCTTTCTTTCTGGCTGCTTGCAGCATTTTTCTTTTAGCTAAAAGCTCTGGATTTTGGCTACAACATTCTTGGGAGTTTTTATTTTGGGGTTTCTTTCAGAAGGTGACTAGAGGATTCTTCATATTTCTACTTTGCCTTCTGGTTCTAAGAGATCTGGGTAGTTTTCTTAATTTATGAAATGTGATGTCTAGGCTTTTTTTTGGTCATGGCTCTGGTTCAAAGATTCTTAAATTCTCTCTCTGCTCTGTTTTCTAGGTCAGTTGTTTGTACAAGATACCTTACATTTCTTGTTTTTAGTCTCTTGTTTTTTGTTTTAATTTCTTGTTAACTTGTAGAGTAATTAGTTTCTATCTCATTTTGATTTCCAAGGAGTCTGTTGCTCAGGGAAGTTTTCTACTTCTTGTGCCAAGCTTTTAATTCCCTTTCCAGTTCTTTCTTCCACAGATCTCACTTCTTTCCCAATTTTTCCCTCTTGTGCTCTCATTTCGTTTAACTCTTAAAATCTAGGGCAAAATCTGATAACTGCAAGTTCCTATCCTGGTTCTGGGTCTGAGAACACTGTACTAGTACTAGTGTTGGCCACTATCAGCAAATTGGAAGGCTTTGCTCGTCCTTTTGGTCTGGGACTCCTGACCTGGTTAATCTTCCTCGGGCTTCAGACTGGGCAAGAAATTGGAACTAAAACCCTACTCCTCTCCTGGGGTCCAAGCCACACAGCCGCTACTTGCTCCTGAACTCACTTCTTTCTCAGTACATAGGGTAGGACCCACATCTACTCCTTACCCTGGACTACTACTCTTAGGCACAGACCTAGGAGATCTCTTCTATCAGGCCTATACCTCTGACATGAACCTGGATAATGAGTGACACAATTCTTGGTGTTATTCCTGTATCCTGCAAAGGTTTAGGCTTCTGTGTGATGGATCTCAGACCCAGTCTTACTTAGGTGTACACTTTCTCCTTGTTCTGGATTCTATAAAGATGATTCTGTTTTAGTGAAAAGTCTGAATTATAAAGTCAAAAGAAAACCATTTTATTCCTTAGAACAACCACAATTACTCATATTTATATTGTATGTTTATCCCCATCTTAGTTTTAAGGGAAATTAGTGACTTGCCTATGGTCACATGATTACTAAATGTTTACAGCTCAGATATGAAATTATGTCATCCCCAACTCCAAGACCTATGTGTTTTTCACTAAATATACATCTTTCAAGTATAGGTAGTCCTCAATTTTCAGACTGTGGACCCCCAGCCACATTTTTTTAATATAAGTTGCCTCTATGGGAAAATACATTTTGAATTATAAGTACTGTTTTTCAGAGTGATCAGGTTCCTAGACAACCCAACAAAATTATTCATTATCTGGTTACAACATACTTTTTAAGGCCCATTTCAAATAATTTCCCTTAAAGCACCAGATAAAATAAGCTACTATTTCATCAGATTATATAAGTATCTACTGTCTCATGCATGTATAAATGTTTTCTTACAAACTCAATTTCTCATTTTCCCCTTTCAGAGTTTCTTTAAGGATCACCTTAGGTACCAAAATTTTTATTCAATTTTCCTCTCCCTCCAGCTACATGTTCTTCCCTCAAGAATACTGTCTGGATCTCTCCTTTGCTCTTGTATTACACTTATCTGTGTGAGTATTCAACTTTCCCTAGTAGAATGTGAATTTCTTGAGAGGAGAAATGATTTCATTTTTGTCTTTCCATCCCTGACATTTGGCACAGGACCTTACATACAACAGGAACTTCATAATTATTCAATGAACTGAATAATTTAGAATAATATTTCTGTGACAAGTGTCCAGAACTCCAACATGGAATGTCAGAAACACATCTTTTCTGCTCGCAAACCGGAGATTTGCTTAGATCCAAAACCAAAACCAGTCCATAATCTTCTCTTCTGCAAGTACTATACTATCCAAACTCTTAAATCATTCCTGAAATATTCATTATGTTGCTTTGTACTAGTTAACTTTTCACATGTGTTTTATTTCCTCAGCTATACTTCAAATTCCTTGGGGACCGTCTTAAGAATAATAAGTGGTATCTATATAGAACTATAAAGTTTGCAAAATGTTTTACATTATCTCATTTTATAAATGAGGACAGTGAGACTGAGGGATGTCAAGTGATTTGACCATTATCACTCAGCTAATATTAGGGTTGGTATTGGTATTTTTTTTTTTAAACACTGATCACTACATTTAAATCAGAGCTATGTGCAAAAGCAAGCTATCAAATATTTGTGGCATGGCATGAATTATATTTACAAAAAATATATTTCTTAAGAAAGTCAACAGTTAGGGAATCCTCAAAGAAAAAAATAACACTATAACTTGGGATTTCTTCTTATACTGTCCTGTTGCCTTTCCATCTCTTATAATCTAAATAAGACCATAAGAAACAAAGGAGAAATCAAACAATATAAAAGAAATAAGCAATGATTATGATAGAAGATCATACTATACCTTTAGGTCCTTTCCCAGGTGTGGGTTCTACAGTAGCTTTATTCCATAGAAGAATGATTCCACCTGAATCTCCTGTTAGAACATCTCCATTCCCCAAGAAAGCTAAGCACTGAACAAATTTGGGTTTTTCATATTTCTGCAATGAAACAATAAGAGAATTTTGAGTTTTTCCTATATTATGTGATACATCTATATACTTTTATCTAATTCAACATATTACATTTTTACTTTCTAAATTAAATTAATAATATTCTGTTCCTTACTCCAAAAATTCCTTGTTTTCTTGTTAGTGAATTCCCATTCCAGGTCCAAAAAAAGATATGAGATTTGCCACATGTAATAATTGTATTTGCATCTGTTGGATGGAACTCTACAGCCAGAACAACTTCATTTGTAGTCTGTGGAAACAAAATGACAAAACTATAGAAGACATATACCCTCTGGTCTCTAAGTCAATAATACCTATTATTTAGAATCTAAAATTGTGAAAGTTCAAGAAAAAAAAAACAACATTTTTCTATCCCAAAGTATAGACTTTTTTTTTTGGTGGGGAATGAAGAATAAAATGTTTAAGATAAAGAACTTAAATACTTCTACTTGGTTATTAATTCCTCTAAAGGGAGAAAAGACTGTAAAAGAGTATGTAAAATCAGAGTATCAGGCTCTTTTCCACTCATAAAAATCAGAAAAGCAAAACTCTCAATTGCAATTATAACATGTGTTATTGCCTTTTAAGGGCACCACTACTTTGACAAGATTAAGGAGGGATTCAGAACCTTCTTTGGTGTGAGGTTCCTGCTGACTTCTGATCTAAAGACTGATACATATATTCCTATCACTTTACTATGCTTTAAAGGGCCAGGAGTGGCAGCTATAATGACAATATGAGCCATTTGTTTTGTAAATTAGAAAAAAAATGCACGTAGCCCCGCTTGTTAAAAACAAAACAAGCAAAAAAAAAAAAAACCCAAACCAAACCAAATAACTCAGGACACAGAATAATAAGAAAAAGTTGAACAGTTTTAGAGTTGGAAGCTGGAATCTGTAAGAGAGTCAAAATTGGAACAAAGAATCCCTCTGCCTGATAGCATCTTGAACCATGTTATCTTTTTTTGAGTTTATTAACAGCCAACGAGTTGTAGTGGGAACTGAAGTATTTAGTCTATTTTTCATGAGTTCACAGGAAGAAAATGGATGAAGACAAAAATATAAATGAAATGTTATGGTGCAATAGAGCCAGAATAGATACTACACTAATATTGTTGGCAATCTTATTTTGTGCTATATATCACTGCTTCACAGAGAAACTGTTTTGACATTTGCATTATTTTATATTTATAATTAACTTCACTGTAAAGGCTATCAATATTTCAACTGAACTCTATATACTAAACAAATGTCAGATTAAAAAAATTCTGCTCTAATATTAATTTAAATACTCGAATAGAGTGATGATCTTATAAACTCAGAAGCTCTATACAGTAAGACTGCAATCCATTCACTCCGGATTGATCTTGTGTGACTCTTACCATGTCCTCTTATAAGCGACTACAAATGGGTCCACCAAACTACTTAAAGCCTTCTTTTCTTTCTTTTGACATTATGAGAGCACTAGTATAGCACTGGGTGTCCACCTATCATCCCTCATCAACCCATCTTCTCTTCCTTGATGACGTCTTTTACTCACTATATTCCATGGAGTTCTATTTCCACTTGCCTTTCTACTGCCCTCTGCAATATTTATTCTTATTTCTCTGTCAAACACTGCATTCTATATTTTACTGCTAAACAGCAACAATGATAGAGTATCGTTATCAGAAAGACCTTTACTTCCATGGGAGTCATAAAAGGAGTTTTACAACTTCTTGAAGTCTAGGATATTAGGCTAGATCTAAATGAGATTAATTTGTGAGGTCATAGATTTAGAGCTGGAAGGGCCCTCAGAGGTGAAAAGTCCCTCAAAAAAAAAAAAACAAAAACCCCAACCTTAAGGAACAAAGAAGCAAAGTGGCAGTGACAGATCTGACATCAGGTTCTCTGATTCCAACTACAGCAGTTTTCCCACTGGGTCAAGTTACTGTCTCAATTTAGTAAACTTACACATAAAGTCTTATGAAAGGATTAAAAAATAAACTATATAAGTATGGGGTGGTGGAGGCATACATAGCTGGAGTACTTCATGGGAATAAGACTTTGGTTTTAGAGGACATAGAAGTTCAACACAAGTCAGTGTGATGTGGCAAATAAAACAGCTAATATAAGTTTTACAGGCTTTGAGTTTGATACCTCTGCTGTAGGGTGACAGTGGTTGGACTAAATGGCTTCTGAAGTCACTCCCAACTCATATATTTTGTGATAGGCAAATCATTTAGTGTGAGTACCTAAAAGAGAGTAATAGTGATATCACCTATCTCACTGGGTTGTTGCAAGGAAACAATTTCATAAACCTTAAAGTGCTACATAAGCATGAACTATTATTCTTAGTTCAAATATGAATATTTTTGTAAATAGCAGAGCCAGGACTTGAACCTGGGTTCTTCTGACACTTAATCCATTGCTTTGCATACTGTATTAATTAGTTTTCTGATTTAAAATGAAACAGAAGAACTGCTGATAATGAGAGTTAAGAATATGTAACCAAGTAAATTAAGTTCCATTTGGGAAAAGTTGCATTCAACAAGATTTATGGTTTTTCCCTTAGCTCTTTTCTGAGAAAATTAATATTTTTATATATACTTGACAATGGATAATTCTACTGTCCATGTCAAATGCATGAGCAATTGCTGCATGTTCAGGTGGGCAAAAGTGTGAAGCTATACTTCCTTCCTTGATGGTATCTCAAGAAGGTTTTTCTTGTATCTACACCTTCAGGAAATCACAATTCTAAAGGCAGAACAGTCCTGGATCTTTGATTTTGTTCTAAGCATTTTCCTGTTAAATGCTGGTGATTTCGCACACTGAACTGGATTTAGTGTAAGCTCCATTTGATGACTTTTGAATAAAGTTACCTACTTAACCAATAAGTTTCTTTCCTCCACACCTCTCCCCTCCTGACAACTGACAGTTCCTTCACTACTTCCCATTCTCAGGCAGGGCCAGGAAGTAGCTTTAACACTTAAATTACAAAAGTCTTCCTTAATTTAGTAAAAATGAGAATGGTTTCCTCTGTTAAATATTTTACATACTTTAAACTGACAAAAACTATAATGCTAGATTTCCCCAAATTCAAAATGTAAAATCTAAAAATGAACTAAATAAGGTATTTCTACTACTGTTATATAAAATTTCTCAAACAAGATAATCTAATTAGAAAAGTCACACAGAATACATTTCAGTATTCCTATTTTACCAATGTGACTTTAGAACTGTAAAAGGAATGTAAAAAATAAGCATTATATTTTCCCTCCATTTTTTCAAAATTCCTGGAAACTTTATATTTTTAGTAAAAACTGGGATCCTTTGCAAAGATGAACAAATCATGAACTCTAAAATCCAGTGTGAACCTATTTCCCCTCAAAACGGAAATTTTAGTTTATAAATCCCTAAGGGAAGAGACATGTTTTTTTTTCCTTTTTTATGGTATTTCCCCTACAATGATCAGGTTACTATGCACATTGTAAATACTTAGCAAAAGAAAAACAAAGTGAAGTAGTCTCTTAAACTAATCCAGTAACTGAAAATCTAACATGTAAAGTTCTGACATGACAGAACCAATAATGTGCCCAAAGATTTTTTCCTCAAAATGATACTCAGATTCAGTCCCTTTGTTGCTTGATACAGTCAGAGCACAGATCCACCAAATGCCCACTTCTTGTTCAACATTTCCTCCCTCTATCATCACCCCCAGAAGGACTAGACCCTTTGATTTCTACCAAATTTTAATCTTGACGGTTGGCTATTTGTGGTACAGACTGTTAAAAAGTCAATTAATTATGTTTGCACAAGCTTCTTTCTGTTATATTTGAGTTGACTGCGTACAAGCATTTGCTTGTCTTTACTGTGAAACAACCTAATGTGTACAATGCTGAGAAGCACTGTGGAGTTGGACATTTCTGGCTTGATTTTGAAAAGTAAGTCATCATTTGTCATCAGTGTGCAGAAATGGTTACGATGAATTCAGCTTGCTTTGCAACTTCTGATCCATGCTGTTATCCTGCTTAATTTGGTAACCAAGAAAACCATGGTCCAATTCTGTGCTAATACTGAGCAGACATAAAATGGTCCAACTCTGCATTCTGACATGAACTAGAACAAAATGTCTTCAGTATATCCAAACAATACAGCCCAAGCACTTGATAACTTATTGAGCTTGATGACTCAGCATGTAAAATAAGCGCTACACAATTACAAATATTCATCTAATACATCCTCCTTCCTACCTCACCCCTGGATTTGTTAGTGAAAATAAAGTAGGGCCAAGTTGCAAAATTTGGAGGGGGGCGGGGTCTGTAAAACGAAATCATCTTTAATATAAGCTTTTAAGTTAGCACTTAAATTAGGTTTTAATTTTAAAAGTTTAAAAATACACACCGACAAAGCACATTAAAAAAAAACCTGTCTCTAATTAAATCTTAAGCCAAATCATTCGTTTATTTTGACTCAAAACTTGTGCATGAATGAAATTTCTTTTTTTTAAAAAACGTCAGTAAAGTCAGGCAATTACATTAGCAGTATGAAGATAAGATTCTTTTGAATACATAGAATTGAAGTTTATGCACCTCAGTAAAGCTTTCCTCATGATTCAATCCTTAGCATACCATTTAACCCGAATGACAGCCAGAAGAGATGATCTACAGCTAACTCTGTTTTTAAAGCTGGTTTTTCTCAGGCTTTAATTTACTTTGGTGGTTAGGTATAATCAAAACTTCCATGTCTTCTGAAATATACCCCATTCACAAAAGCAAGAGAAGAAAACACAAAATAAAATCAAATTTCAAAATGGCAGACTGTCATTCTGAAACTTATAACGAACAGGACATATATGAAGCAGAGATATCATTTGAAGATGACCATGAGAACAATATTCAAAAACACTGAAAATGTCTTATACATTTTTCCGTTACACTGTAATTCTGAATCCCTTTGAAAACTTGAGGGGATGAAAGACTAGATACTTTGCTCAAATGCAAAGTGAATAATATAAGCTCATTTAGGACCTTATTATTGTTATTGATCTTAATAAAGGCTATACTTTCTCCCCCTCCAAAGCTGGCTTATTTTGAATGGAAAAAAAATGCATGGGAATATAGCTGTGATGTCTTATACCTGTAATCCCTGCTGCTGGGGAAGGCTGAGGCTAGTGGATCAGACCTCAAGTTCTGAGCTGCAGTGGGCTAAGCCAATTGGGCATCCACACTGTTTGGCATTAATATGGTGAGCCTGTGGGAGAAGGAAGTCAACAGGTTGCCTAAAGAGGGGAGAACCAGTTGAAGTTGGAAATGGCACAGGTCGAAACTACCACACCCATCAAATTAGCCCCTGTACTTTTAAGCCTAGGTGAGGTAAAAATATCTAGTCCTTAAAAATTTAAAAGAAAAAAAAAGATGCCCCCATTTCTATTCTGAATGAAAAAAAAAAGGAAAAAAACCTTCTGGTGTGAATATATTTTAATACGATAACTACATAATTATTTCCATTTGAAGAGATTTCATTTTATGGATATGGCCTCAATTCATACTATGTCCTAAATTATACGAATCCATCCTTTTCCAAGCACTGGGATATGATGCTCTAACACTGAAGCTTTAATCTACTCTTTTTTCTGGCCTGATTTTCCTTCCCTGGGCAGCCTGGTAGCCTTCTGCTCCAGGTGGCTCACCACACTGGTGTCAGACAACATAGATACTGGATTAGCTTTAGCCTTCCTGCAGCTCAGAAACCTGAATTCAAGTAATTCACCAGCTTTGGTCTCTGCCAGTAGTAAGGATTACTGGTATTTGCTGCCATACTACATCTTGTTGTGAATTTCTAGTTCGACTTTATTCTTTCTGCCTTTTTTTTTTAACTAACTGAACTCTACACCCAGCTCCTGGTATCTGTGTGCCTTCATGTGAGCTAGAACTCCTCCTTCCTCCTGGAGTTCAACTCAAACTAAAAATGTTGCATACCTAAAATTAAAATCCTTTTCAGACTGAAGATACTTACATGAAGAGGTAGGTTCTATTTCCAACTCTGCCACTAACTAGTCATGTAATCTTAAGCAAGCAACTTACCTAGTCTGCATCACTGTTTTCTTATCCATAAAGGACTAGATTCACTCATTAATCCATTCATTTAACAAACTGTTATCAGCGTGCCCACTACTGTTTAGGTGTTAGGTGAGTTACAAAGTTTAGATAAGACATGGTCCCTGTTTAGTTTACAATCTACTGTGAATTAATACGACAGATAATTATAATAACCAATACGTGAGAATTACATACCAAAGTGCTATGTGAGGACCAAGGGAAAATGTTTACCAACCAGGGAAATTCTTTGTAGAGAAGACAGGCTTTGCAATGTGCAATGTACTTTAAGTGATGTGTTATGAATTCAAAAGGAGGAGGACTGGTAAGGACATATCAAATAGAAACAAGATGAGCAAAGGCATCGTATTAGTAAAATGCAGAGTGCAGAAAGTAGTCTAGTTGGGTTGGAATGTAGTATGTAGAGGTGAATAATATGAGAAGACTGAAATGTGAGATGGAACCAGGCTATAGAGTGTCTTAAATGAGAGAGAAGTCTGAACTTTATTTGGTAAGCAAGAGGGAATGACTACTAAAGACTGCTGAGCAGATATGAATAGGTGGTTGCTAAGATCATGTCTAACTTTAACATTCTGAGACCTGTTATAACCTCTGAAAATGAAACAGGGCCAAGAATAATTTCTTTTGTATTTTCAAGACTTATTTTATTTGCTTTAACACTTTAGTAGCATATTTTTATTATATAACTGATAGCTATTTAAGTCCTTGTGGGGAATCCTAATCTTGCATAACAGAAGTGCAGATATCAAGAAAGTATTATAATGAATTAGTATTGTATAATTTAGCACAGAGAATCATTTTCTTGGCATTTACAGGGTAGATAGGTAATATGGATAAAATATAATGATTCCATCTAAGCAAAAAAGGAGTTTATAATGACAGGCTTAGTTTTTAAGAGATTCAGTTTACCTTGATTTCTGCGCCTTTTGATTTTTTCTGCCAGTCCCACACAGTCAGCATGTGGTCATTGGAATCATCAACTACACACAAGTGAACACCTGAATCCTATTTTAAAGAAAAGTCAAGAAAAATCCTTTATTACAAGATGTAATGATCATTAAATATACATTATTAAGGTCAAACAATTGTTCCTTATGCCATATAACTATATCAAGCACAACTGTGAGGGCCTTAAGACAAAGAATAGGTTATACTTTCTTTTAAATTAAAATTACATTCTGTAAAATACAACTTGATTGAGCAAAAATGTATTAAGTGCTTACATTATGCATGGCACTATGCTAGGCCTCTGAGAATTCAATGATGAAAAGTGAGCATTCTTATACAAAAGGAGCTTAGGGTCAAATGTTATGGGGAAGGCACACAAAAGACAGGAAGATAAAGGGATGACATCTATATAAATAAATGGGGGGCGGCTAGGTGGAGCAGTGAATAGAGCACCAGCCCTGAAGGACCTGAGTTCAAATCCAGCCTCAGACACTTAACACAAAAACTAGTCATGTGACCTTGGGCAAGTCACTTAATCCCAACTGTCCTACCTTCTCCCATCCAAAAAGCAAAAAAATAAAAATAAAAATAAATAAATGGGATACAAGACAGACAGTTATAGGCAAAGGAGAGCTAAGCAATATGAAGGGCTTTGAATGCCAGCATCAAGAATTTAATTTTAGATCAGAGTGGTACATTAGGAAGATTACAGGTAATGAATTGGAGAGGAGATAGACAGCAGGTGGTAGTTATGAGAATAGAGGAAAGGGACATATAGAAAAACTGAAGAGGTCAAAATAACAAGAATTGGCAGCTGACTAGATATGGAGGGACAGACAGGGCTGGTGGTGATATTATTAACAAAAACAGACGTTAGCAAGAAGAGCTGGGGTTTAGTGGGAAAAGATGAGTTCAGTTATATAAGTGATGAGTTTTCACAATTATGTCTATTGGAAACTAGAGAAAAATGAATATAGTACCTATTCATAGTGTTAAATTTCTGAAGAAAGTTATCATGGTTTTATATTATTTAACCTTTTCTAGTTTTATTTTTTATTGAGTTGCTTTCCCTTAGGAATTGTCTAACTCTAGATTGCTCAGTTTAAAAATAATAATTCAATTTGTAGATTTACTAGTACCTCTGAATTCTCTTATTCGTTCTTTCTGTGTTTATCTTTATATAATTTATCTTCCTTGTTAGCATCTTCAGAAGGTTGATAGATGATGGGAAAGAAAATCAATGATACACTAGTAAATATTGCTATCTGCTAGCAATTTGGCTAAGGGCTCTAACAGATGAAATGAAATTTGTGAAATTCAATTATTATAGACAAACTAAGACTAGGCTATTCAAATCAAAATGCAATTAAATTCCATTCTCCTAATTTTAGTCAAACCATTTCCATTTCCTTAATATAGATTTCATAGTTAAAGAAGTAAGGCTCATAGGAGATGATCTGATCTGCTGTTCCAGGTATTTAATTGATAAACACTTAGTAAACACCTATTAAGTGGCAGGTAGAGATTTAGGTATGGGAGCTATAAATGTA
Source organism: Gymnobelideus leadbeateri (assembly GCA_011680675.1). Classification (NCBI taxonomy): domain Eukaryota; kingdom Metazoa; phylum Chordata; class Mammalia; order Diprotodontia; family Petauridae; genus Gymnobelideus; species Gymnobelideus leadbeateri. Next base: position 166,502 of record WOXC01004756.1, on the reverse strand, counting down.
AAGAATAAAAAAAGGCAGAGCACATCCTCCCCATTTCCAAGGAGTGCCTTCTGAAGGTCCGGTGAATGAGGAAATGATAGAATACTTTACTGAAAATATGAAGTCAAAGCGTCTCTCTTCCTAACCAGTGTGTGAGTGGAAACTAGACAGAGATAAACATAATTTAACCAGAGAATCTGTAACTAGAAGAGCATACATTGGGAATGATGGAACGAAATGAGGAACACTGGAGTACTGAGCCTTCCAAACTACTTTTGAAATTTTAATCCATGTTTTAGCAACATGACAGCACCAATCTGGGTCCAAGGGAAAGATGAAAGTAGGCAAAATTTACCAAAATTTACCCGCTCTCTTTTGTGAACCTTTCAGAAAAACCCATCTTTGCCTTCTCTCCTCATCTGACTGATATCCAGTGTCTTCATTCTATTCTAGTCATTCTAGTCAGTCCCTCTCTATTTCAAAATTCTCTTCTCTCCTCTAACTACTAATAAAAATTGTAATACCTTGAATGCGATCTGATTGAAATTTGAGAGCCTGGATGGGAAATGTAATATACAGAGACTCCAGGAGCCAGCAAGATCACTTCAAGTCCTACTTGTGACCCTGGGCATACCACTCAACCTTTCCATTTCCGAGGAAGCGTTATGAAGTGGTAGAGAAAAAGCTGATCTGCATAGGTAGAAAGAGTTAACTCCCTGGAGTTCCCTACTCCAATAAAATAATAAATTCAGTTAAAGAAAAAAATGTGTATATGGGAGATATTTGCATTTTAAAAGAGGTATTCATTAAAACAGCTGGAATTTTTGATAAATGGAACTTGTCTGCCTAACTTAGGTAACTGGTTGTTCAGAGTTCAATGCATTTTCCTAAAGAAATAATGTTACACATGGCAGCTCAGTTTCTAGATCAGTTTACAAAAGCAAAAATGGGAAATCATCAGTACTACATCCTATAGAATGGTTCTACCAACTGACCTGACAATGAACAACAAAGACCCTGGTCCTTGCTATCCATCTTTCCTATTTACTCTGCACCTAATTTGTAAAAGATACTGTGACTATTGATATAAAGATGAAAAGGAAACAATTTCTTGCCCTCAAAGGGCCTATATTCTACTTTTAGGGAGAGGCTATAACAGGTACACAAATAAATACCCCATGAATTGAATTGAAATTGTTACATAAAGGTGAGTACTGAGATGTTCCTGTCTTAAACTTGACCCCATAGGGTTTATTTAAGGACTTCAAAGGGGATTTCACTTATAGAAGACCCTTAAGATAGTTTTATAATGGGGTTTTGGTATCTGAAAAGTTTTCCTAGTTTAAGAAATATAGTGTCGGGGCGGCTAGGTGGCGCAGTGAGTAAGAGCGCTAGCCTCGGAGTTGGGATGACCCGAGATCAGATCCCGGCCTCAGAAAATGAGCACCCATGCATAAATAATGACTAGCCGTGTAACCTTGAGCAAGTTACTTAACCCCAATTGCTTAAAAAAAAAAAAAAAGAAATATAGTGTCTTATTTTTTCAACTTCCTTTAGACAAACTAATGTGACTTTGATTTCACATTAATCCTTTACAAATTTTTTTTAAAAGCCAAAATCATAAAAATCTTACTCACTGCTTTTGAAAAATCCAGACAACCCACTCCACGTTCAAAAGTTCCAAGTCCAATAACCTGCAGCGTGGCCAGACTGACAGAGTCCCAAACTCTGACATGGGGCTGTAGAGGCTACAAAAGGAAAGTGATAAGCATAAGGAAGATGGTTAAAATAGCCAATGAAAAACCAACATATAAAGACCACAACAGTCACATAAAATCAATTTAACTAGGATGGATGAATTAAAGGAAAAAAAACAGGATACAAACTATTTAACCAATCAATCAATAAGCAATTATTAAGCACCTGCTTCAGAAACATTAGGCACCAGGTATATAAAGACAAAGATATAAGAAGTCTCTTCCTTTAGAAGGAGCTTAACATTACTTTCCTAAAACACTACTTAATGCTACATTTATAAAAAAAAAGCATATATACAATCTGTGTAAGACAAAAACAAACTAGGTCCTGGGGGAAATCTGGAAAAACCAGGTAGAATGCAGTGCCTGAACTGAGTCAGAAGGAAACAAGAGATTTTAGAAGTGGAATTGAGAAGAGCACCAGGAGACTAGAGATTAAGGAAAAGAAAAACGTCAATTTAGCTGGACAGCAGAACGTGGGGAAGGGAGTAATGTATAATAATGCTGGGAAAGTAGGCTGGGGTTAGGGATACCCTTCATTTATATTTTATTCTAGAGTAAAAGGGGAGCCACTAGAGTTTTCTGAGAAGTATGCAAAAATGGTGTTCCAAAGATCTAAAAATTAATACTGTCATACATAGAATTTTTTCCTTATATCATGGAATTGAAGCTACTATACTTCTTTCCTAAGAAAGTCTTATGAGATTTCATTACAGTTCCAAGGCTGGAAGGGAACTCAGAGGCCAGTTGGTCCAATCAATACAAGAATATCTGCTATAGTATAGCTGAAAAGTAGCTATCAAAACTTTGACTGAAGAACTCAAGTAGGAAGCTGCTGTCTTCTAAAGCAGTCTATTTCTCTTTGAGGGAATTCTAATGGCTAGGAAGTTGTTTTTTTTTTATAGTAAGTCTAAATCTGCCTCTTCTGCCCAATATTCCTGGTAATACTCTTTGGATCCCAGGAGACCAAGTCAATTACTTGAAGACTGCTGCTAAGAATCCTCAAAATCTTGTCTCCTCTTGGATAAAGCTTCTTTCTTCCTCTGGCCAATTTTCATATGACAAAAACTAGAGACTCTTCATCCTGGGTTACTCTCCTTAGTGTGCTCTTCAGCTTATTAAGGTCAGAACTAACTGTGGTTTTTAGAACTGAATACAATACTACATATGTGGCCTTAACAGGACAGAATAAAAAATGGGATGATAACCTCCTTATTCCTATATGCCATTCCTCTCTTAACGCAGCTCACTGTACCAAGTGGCATATCTTAAGGGATTTATTTTTTTTTTTTTTTTTTTTAAGCAATTGGGGTTAAGTAACTTGCTCAAGGTTACACGGCTAGTCATTTGATTTATGCATGGGTGCTCATTTTCTGAGGCCGGATCTGATCTCTGGTCATCCAAACTCCGAGGCCGGTGCTCTTACTCACTGCGCCACCTAGCCGCCCCTTTAGGGCAATTGGGGTTAAGTAACTTGCCCAAGGTTACACGGCTAGGTTTTTGTTTGTGCGGATTAAGTGTCAGAGGCCGGCTCCGAACTCAGGTCCTTCTGATTCCAGGGCCGGCGCTCTATTCACTGCGCCACCTAGCCGCCCCTTAAGGGATTTCTAATGTAAGTTCTTACATATCTTCAATTATGTTTTATAACCAGGGCAGCTAGGTGGCACAATGAATAGAGCAATGGCCCTGGAGTCAGGAGGACTTGAGTTCAAATTGGACCTCAGACACTTATTAGCTGTATGCCCTCAGACAAGTCACTAAGCCCTAAATGTATCCAAAAAAATGTTTTAAAATTAAAACGATAATTTCTTGTTCAAGGTAAATTACAAAGACCATCTCCATGTGCCAGTTTTCCTGGGTGAGCAAACATGCTGCCAACTTCAATAAGGGAATAAGTTTTTAGGCCAGAACACTGAAATAAATGTTTAGGTCTTATTGTTCTCATAAATGGATTAGAAATTGAATAAGCATTTGGAAAAGAATAATTATGATGCAAAATGAAATTCATCATTCTTTAAAAGTCATTTTTTTCCATCACTGTTCTGCTTATGCCATAAAACTTTTAGTTATCATTTAAAGGAAATAAAATAACTAGTGAACTATTTCTGAAGTTAAAAATACAACTAATTCCATTTTAACTGAGAATTCCAGTTAGATCAAAGTATTTAAACCAGACCAAGACTTACTCTTCCATCTTTATCCACTCCAGCTATCTGTCCAGTTGCAATCCTAATTTTGTCAGGATGTACAGCAAGGCTAAAAAACCAAAATAAACAAAAAGACAAGTTTATCAATTATATTAATAAGAATATTAGCTAGAGGTAGCATTCCAAAGAATGAAAGTCTAGTTTTCTATTAATATCTTCCAAACAGATGATATTTTCTAGTTTTGATAATTATCCATTCAGACAATTATCATATTTTCAATATTAAAAATGATCAAGCATAATATTAACATCTTGCACATATCAAGTGTTCAATAAATGTTTAGTTGAAATAAAAAAATAATCTATTTCATTATCTGCTTTTTTATTAGTCTATGAAAACCAAAGAAATGTAAATATGTCACATCAGAATCCTTTTCTGCAGTCCTTAAAAGTCTATCAATGCTATGTATCAAATGTTTTTGGATACAAAGTTAACTATTTCAAGAAACTAATTAATGTCTGTAATACTTTAAATATTGTATATAGTCAATGAGAAAAACTTGATTATGTAAAGTTATTATTACAATGTCTTGTGTAATGCTGCACCAACTAACACTATCTCACAATAATATCTTGCCAAACTCCACCCCAACATCATGAAAGCTAACCACCTCCCTCTGCTAGCCCCCTTCCAAACTCTGCCTTTTTTCATCCCTCCATCTGCCTAGGAACATATATCTCTCATAGTTCTTATTGCATAAACGGCCCCCTGTAAAGCAATTTCATACAAAGCATTTTTGCACTGCTTGGGCAGCTTGTTACTTGCCATATTCTACATCACCTGTCCTCTAAAAAATATACTAAAATTCCAAACTACATATAGTGGCATTTTAATAAAAATATATTAACTAACAACTACCTCTAGATCACTGTTCAGAAGTCTGTCATTAGTGTCAGCAAAGCTGGTATGAGAGATTACAAAGAAGTAGACAAGTTTGACCCATTTATGTAGGTACAATTTTATTTTTTGCTGACTCTCTTTTCTTTCAAAATTCCAAAAGAATTTTCTACATTTTCCTTACAAGTCTTGACCTTGTTTGGAGAGAATAATCTACAAAACAATCTTCAAACTTCAAAAATAGACCACAAAAACCCTACTATTTAAGAAGAAGCAACAGTCAAGAAATACCAACCATTTTACACAGTCTGTGTGACTCAAATAATGTCTCTGGGTTCTTTCCTCATAATTAAACAAAACTACTACTGAAGCTATGAAATATACTATTTCTCCGGTAGGAAGAAGGTAAACATTGGCTCGACAGTCTTTTCCCCGATAACCATATCTTAAAAAAAAAGTCAAGGTTTTTAATAGATGTAATGTGAAATATTATTGATCTTCCCTTAAAAGGACTTCTAGGTTTATCTTTGATTCATTTTGATTTTGTGGTAATTTTAGATTGAACATGTTCTCTTCATGGAGCAAATGGTTCAGGAAGCAACACAGTACAGAGAAAAGTGACACCAGCCTGAGCAGTACAAGAGCTAGGTTCTGTTCTCTGCTCTGTTCCTCATTGTGTGACAATGGACGAGCATTTTAACCTCTTTGGTATGCTTTTCCCCATCTATAAAATAAGGAGGTTGGACTAAATGATTTCCAAATTTCCTTTCAGCACTAAAAATTTGTGATTTGTTTGTACATATGAATGTTAATAACTTCAGAGTTAAGAAGATCTCTTTGTAGAGTAAGAGCACTAGGGGGCCTATATGTTTTAAAAAATGCAGACTGCTATCCAACAGATGAAATTAGGTTTACTTTATTGACAGTGAAGGGATATGTTCTTGTCCTTGCTAAGAAGTGCCAAGGCTCTGAGTAAGGAATACAGTTGCCTTTCCTCTGGTTTCTCTAGGGAGAACTGTGAATTTTAAATGCCTCCAATGTGAACTTAGGAACGATCAGCTTTGAGCATTTGCAGGTACCCTTCCAGCATCTGACAAGGGAAGGAAAAATAGGCTTCTAGGAAGATTCTTCATTCCCTGGTGCTCAGAAGCAACATATATGGAAGGAGAGAAATCAAATATACTAGCATTAAGTGGCCTGGATAGTAGTACATGCAATCTCAGGCTTGAGAAGCACTGAGGTTGTATTTAAATTGTTGCTCAAGAGAAACTGGGTTTCATGGGCTAGGGAATGCTAATAACAAAAGAGCTGACATTTCACATATGGTAAAGACAATAGAAAAGTTGTAAACTATTTTACAATAAAAATTAAGTAAATAATATCAGCAAGTGAAAATTGCAGTTGAGAACAATGTACTTCAGCACAAACTTTTCAGAACTACAGTGTGAAATGATATTAATTTTGATGGATTTAAGTGATTTCTAACAAAAAATGATCATTAGCTGATATCTAAGTAGTATTTTAAAGTTTACAAAGTTATTTACACGTATTATCTCATTTAAGTCTCACAAAAACCTAGCAAAGTAGGCACTTTAGGCATTATCTTTATTTTGCAGATGAAGAAACTGAGGCTTGGAGCAGTTAAGTGACTTGCTTAAGGTCACAATGCTAGTTAAGTGTCACAATGGGAATCTGAATCTAGCTGCTCCTATGCCAAACACAATGCTCTTTCCATTCAGGGGTTCTCAAATTATCCCCAGACTTGTAGTTGGTGAGTTAAGAATGGTTTTTTACATTTTAAAATGATGTTTTATTGTACTAAGATGACAAAAACAGGCTAGGTTAGATTTGGTCCTCAGGCTGTTGCTTGTACATCTCTGCAATACTCCATCCAGCCTCTAAGAAGAATCTGTTTAAAAAATAAAAAAATAAAAAGGAAAATAAATAAATTTGTTGCACAGTAATATAGTAGGATACGCCCACTCCAGTTTAAGCTTCTCAGGAGGCAGTTCAGTTCGGATGTCATCATAGCTGCTGACATCAGAAGGAATAAACATTGTGATTGGCCGACCTCTCATGAACATTTTGATATATTCTCCTTCTGTTGGAAAAAAAAAAGGCAAAAATGAAATAAAATACACCTGTCAAACAATCAGCTCAAATGGAAAATGTGAATTGCTAATGTTGAGATAATAAAGAACAAAGATAGCCATTTTAGTTTGCCTTTTCTTCATTAAATATAAATTAATGATGCAGAGAACATAATACAATTAAAAGGTAGAATCCACTGTAACATGTAAGAAAAATATTTCTATTATAAAAATGTAAAGAGATTTCTTAAATTAATCACAAGGATAAGGAAGGCCTAAAAAGAAATTACAAAAGTAAAAACAACTCACGACTTTTAAAAAAAGGGAAAACCTCAGAATATACAGATACTATAAGGGGGAAAAGTAGAACTTCAGGAGCTAAAATAAAGTACAACACAAGCGAAAATCAGATACCAAAGGGATTCTTGTGAAAGAATTCAGCTCTATTGGTTTAAAGAATGCTAACTTTCTGGGGTCAGTACCATACCTGAAATACCTAATCCAGAAATTCTTAACATGTAGTTGAGGACTCTTGGGGGTCTCTGAGATCCTTTCATGGGGTATTCGAAGGCAAAACTATTATCATAATAATATTAAGATGTTATTTGCCTATTAAAATGTTCCTCTTTTCCAACTACATATCTATGTGAAGCCAGATTCCCTCATATACTTCAACCAAAACAACATATTGCAACAGACTGAATGCAGAAGCAGATTAAAAAAAATCCAGCTGTTTTCTATTAAGCCAGACATTAAAGAGATTTGCAAAAATATGTGAAACAATACCACTCTTCTCACTAAATATTTTTACTTTGGAAAAGTTATTTTTCATTAAAAATGTATTATTTATGTTAACATGCAATGAGTTTGTTACAGTTATTTTAAAATGTCTTTTAATTTCTAATATGGTAAATACTTATAGACATAACCCACATAAACAAAAGCTCTTTGACTCCTCAATAATTTTTCTATGTACAAGAGGTACCAAGGCCAAAATGTTTAAGAGCTAATGACCAATTATGTTCGGCACTAGTAAGAGAGGGAAAAAATGAAACAACTCCTTTCTTCAAGGAGCTTACTCAATTGGGAGAAACAACATATGTACAATATATAGTATGTGTATATATTAAGAGGAGGGAAGGGAGAGGAGTGATGGGGGGTAGTGTTAGCATCTAGGAGATCAAAGTCTCATGTAGGAGGGCGCAATTGAGCTGAGTTTTGAAAGAACCTAGGGATTCTAGGACAGAGGTGAGGAAGGAGTGAATTCTAAGCATGGGGACTGAGATGGAATGCTGTATGTGAGGCTGGAATTAGTTTCCAATGCTAAACACATAAGTTTGCGTTTTAGCACAGGAGCAATAGGAAGCCCACTGAATCTTAAAGAGTAAGGGAGGGTCCTGTTTAGACTTATGCTTTAAGAATATCACTTTGTCAGTAGTATTGAGGATGGATTGGAGAAGGAAGAAACTTGAGTCAGGCAGTTCAACTAGGAATCTGCTGCAATAGTTCAGGCAAAAGGTCTGGCCCAAACTAAGGTTGTAGCTGTGTAAATGGAGAAAATTTCAAGACAGATGTGAGAGATGTTTTAAGAGCAGAACTGACAAGATTTGGTGAATGAATAGACGTGTGATGAAAGAGTGAGGAGAGGAGGATGACTCCTTGTTTTCAAGGACAGTATTATTCTGGACAGAAACAGAAGTTTAGAAGATGGATGGGGGACTTGGGGTAAGCAAGAGACAGTGTGGTCTATTCTGGAGATAATAAATTTGCGATGCCTATGGGATAACCAACTGGAAATGTTCAACAGGCAGTTGGTTATGTGGGACTGAATCCCAGGGGACAAACTAGCATTAGTGTTGCTACTTAAGGGCATTATAATTGAAGTGTTATGCTACCACATTGGCAAGGACTGATTAACCCATTCCTAACCAATGTCTCATAATAGAGAAAAAGTTTGAAGGAAATGGATACCATAAGCATAAGTTCTGGAAAAACGGAGGCTGAAATGGGAACATTTGGGAAATCAACAGACAATATCAGAGTGGTGAAAATTGGGTGACGGTGGGGAAAAGTGGTTGAGGAAGGTGAGGGGAATATGAAGACATTTATTCTACTCCACAATTTTGCTTAGGACCAACTCTGTATCTAAATATTTAGCAAAGTATGTTTTACTAAAACTGCTAGGTCACCACCAGAAATCAATAATTTATATCTTCATAAACTGGCACTGGAAGTAAAGAATAAATATGGGGGTGGTGATAAATATTAAGAACACCAAATTGTTTTCGACAACTAATTAATAAGTAATAAATGCCTATGATGACTTAGGATTTGTTCTAGACACTGAGAATACAAAGACAAATGGCATCCATCTCTGTTCTCAAGGAGCTTATGCTCTAACAGAGATATGAATAAATATGTGAAAATAAGTACAAGGTAGTTTTGGGGAAAAGGCACTAGCAACTGGGGCGGGGGTGTGCTGAGAATCAGGAAAGACCCTATGGAGAACAGTTGTGCTTGTTACAGTATGAAAAGTTCAAAGTTATTTTTATTACTGCTTCTCACAGGGTCTTTGGCTCTAGGATTAGATCTAATAACAGGCTAAGGACCTCCTACACCACTGTTTTAAACCACGTTCTGTCTTTTTTACTTCTGAAGCCAAGAGTGGGCTCTGTTTCCTGCTGTTTTTTCATACAATTGGACTTTGATGTTAGTTAGACGTTTACCAGCCATATTGATTATCTATATTCCCTTTCCATATCCTTGCCTCTTCTGCCAGAAAAAAATTTATAACTATATTTTCCTCCTTTGAGGGAACTGTTTAGAGTCTAGCAAAAGTCTCTAAAGACTTTAGGAGCAAACACTTTTCTAGACTTCTTTTCAAGCTACAAATATTAAAACCTTCTCTTGTCTTTTTCTCTGGTGAAAGACTAGATGACAGGATCACATTTAAAAAAAAAATCATTTTTCAAACCACAGTACAAGAAATAGTATCTACCCCTACTTGAAGAGAAACCAGCCAAGTACAGCTAAGTAGTAATGGAAACATCATGTACTCAAACCTCCCTCCTTTAAGATAGAGGTATTTTTGCTTAAGAATTAAAGGCTAAGAATACAACAGAGACACATCAGAGTGCAACATTTCTTCCAGAATTCCCCCCCACCCCCTGGCCCATATCTTATTTATTTCAAATCCTGCCTCAAAAGCCATTTCTTTGAGGAATGTTCCCTTGGTTATCTCCATGACCTCCACTGACACTCCTATCCATGACTTTTTAGCATGTGTACATTTGCATATGGTAAACACACACACACATATACCCAATATATATGTAGTTGGGGGTTTAGAGTTTATCTTCTTGTTATCTTGTACTTAATTAGTATGTGGCTAGGTAATGTTGTTTTATGTTTGTTTCACATGAGTATGTATTAGGACCCTAGCTAGACTTTATCCTCTCTGACTCTAGAAGCTTTTGTCTCCATCTTAGAATTTCTCTTAAGAATCTCCATCTTGGCTGGATCAATCAATTTACCTATCTATCTATAGCAACCACTACTTTGACAAAGAAACAAACTGGTTGTTCTTGAAAGAGGGTAAGTTGAGAGCAGTAACAAAACCTCAGAACTAGGCACTTGGGAGCTGGATTCTGGAGTCCATCAGGGACTTTTTTATGTTGATGGCAGGAATGAAGGAGAAAGATTGTTAGCTCAATCCCCTCCCTCTCCAGTGTTTACACTCATGTTTATTAAAGCTTTAAAGTAATCCGCATAGTCCTAGCACTGGGGGTATGACAGGAGTTGGGAATTGAAAAGAGAAATGAAAAATGACTTCCTTATGCATTTACTTGTAGCCTCATTTTCAGACTCAATGGAAGTTATAGACTGGGTGGAGGACAGGGGGCACACACAGATAATATTCCAAGGGAGAAAAGAGTAGAAGGAATTTATTCTTTTACCCAATTTAGGAAGGAGGAATGGGAATATTTCAAAAACGGGGGGGTGAATTAGCAACATCTTGTCAGCTACCTCAATCATCCTTTTCTGTGTCAGATGGATACAATATAAAAATGCTGACCTGAAAAGTCATCCCTCGACAACTGGGATCACAAGTAAGATGAAAGAGGTCTTAGTGGTCATGTAGTCCAATCCCTATATTTTAGAGATCAGGAAACTAAATGTGACAGAGGTAAAGTGCCTTGGTAAAGGCAACAGAAAGAGGCCTAGAAGGAAAGTGTCTATCTGCACAGAAATCTGAAGAGAAAAGGAAGAGATGAAAAGTAATAAATAACAGGAATAAGAGGGTATGTACAGGTCTTCAGGATGCAGGACATCCCTTGGGGAAATAGAAAAGAAAGGGAAAGAAAAGAGAAATAGACTGGGGTGACAAAGTCTATTATGATAAACTTCAAGAGACAACCTCAGCTTTTTGTTCTGACAAATACTGTTTTATAGCAGTATCAAAGTGGCAGAAAAGTGTGGTGAAAAGTTGGCACTTACAAGGCTGAATCTGGGAGTTACTGGACTGGAATTAAAAAACCACTCTGAGGCAAATCACTTAGCCTCCTTGGGACTCAGTTTGCTCATCTGTAAAATGGGAGGGTTGCCTCTTCTAGCTCCAGGTGAATAATCCTACCATCCTCTGTATGGGTTGGACTAGCTAGCATCTTAAGTCCAGTGGCTGGATTTCTGTTATACAAAGGTATTTGACATGATGAAATCTGAGCTATAGCATGAATCAGAGTGAGATTATAGTCACTCCAAAGTCTTTCACTTTGCAAGTGACCTCAAAAGACACTGTGGTGTAACCTGTTTTAAGAAATCAAACTGTACCAAGCTCTGGCTTGTATACATATACATAAAAATGAATTTCTAAGGCTATGGGTAACTAAGGTAGCAATGAGATAAATGAGGCCTACATCTAAAATATTAACTGAAGAGATGAATAACATATTTTAATTAAAAATTCTGATGAATCTCAGTAGGTGAATTTTTAAAAAAGCAATGTTTGCTAAATTCTAGTATGACACACAACTTGGATAGTCCATTTGAATCTGTTATAATGGAATTCTAATTCTTCTGTCAGCTTTATAACCCCTTATTCCTTAGATACTCATAGCATCATGAATTTAGTCAAAAGAGTTCAAAAGTCATTACTAGTCCAAACTGCTCATTTTAGAGAGTAGGACAAGGGCTGAGAGAGGTTAAGTGGCTTGTTCATGGTGTTCAGTGGGAAAGCTCAGCACAATCTCCACTGTAATTCAATCACCACAGCCCTGGTTAATGCTGAGACTTTCTTCAGGTCGCTATTCCTTTGGGTTTTGTCTACCAGTTGTCTGTAACTCTTCTTTCTACAGAATTACTCAATGCTGCTTGAAAAAGCTTCAACAATATTAAATACTCATTAATCTGAGTACTGATCTTTCTAAGATCATCATTTAGTATAAGGAGAAGTGTCTTCAATCACTTTCCCCCTCCCCTGTTGGGATGTTAAGTGAAAATTATTTTAAGATAAATATATAAGAATTATCTTAGAGGGATTAAATGAATTTTGTCCACAGTATTTTCATTTCTAAATTCACAATGCATATTACTCCCCCTCCACACAAAATAATTTAATAGAAGGAAGAAAGGTGTTAGGAAGATTCAAAACTATTTTAAATAGATATGTAAAAAATACTGAGTTGGAAGGGTTAATTACTTTCTTAAACTGAAAAAAATCAAAGGACAGAATTTGGAGCTAAGATCTTTAACACGTTTTTTTTTTTTTAGCATATTACAGACTAGTTATACAAACAGCACAGAAAAAAAAAGAGAAACATTATGCACAGAGAGAAGCTAGAGCATGCATACGTACATGATTCCAAGTTGGACCTACATGCTTCAATTAAATTTGCAAAGTAACTCAAGCAGAAAGAGCTACTGAAGTACAAAACTTGCTTAAGCTGCCAAAAAGAATTTATAGACAGTCTACTATCTTTTTGGTGAGAACATGTAAGAAATAACCAATAGGATATATAACAGGATATGCAATTTGTTAATATAAAAAAGAGGAAGAAGTATTTTGCTTTATATCATCAATTCTTGCTTCTGAAGAGATTGGCAGTTATCCATCATAAAGCTGGCAAGACAGGAAAATGAGGTCCTGATAGATAGGAAGTTTATTAATCTTTTAAATGGCTTTTCTAGGCATTTTTTAAAAGAAAAAAAAATGCAAGCTGAAATCTTCTGGACCTTGTGGTTCTTCTCTAATGCCCTAAGAAGAAATTTCAAATTCCGTATCACTTTCAAAGTGAATTCAAATGATGTCATTAAGAATACTATTTCTACTACCAAGGAGGAAAAAGAGGTCAGGCAAAGTACATGAAAAGCCAAGTAAAAGATTCAGAAAAAATTAATTTAGAAAGCAACCAGCAGAATAGCTTATTCTTACCTTGGCTGTTTTTTTCACGAGTTGACATTTTTGCTGGTTATGAAACACAAATAACATATCTTTAAGCTATTTAAAAAACAAAACAAAAACCTTCCCTTTACTATTACAACCTATAACCAAATATTTAAGTAGATAACTTTACATTTCTTTTTAGAAGGTGTTGGCCATTATTCAGATTCTGAAAGTTTCCATTTTTCTTTAAACTGTTAATAAATCCAAACTAATTTATTCTTAAAAACCCTCCATAAACCAATGTATCTACATTTTAGAAAGGGTGTTTTTATTTACCTTGATTGATGACAACATCTTTATGCCTGAAAAAGGAATATAAAAGTACATCATTAATTTACTACGATATTAAAATTTCACATTTGTTCATAAACATCATAGAGTACAAGTATTGCAATAGGTTAAGAAATAAAACACCTAAGTAATTTACAGGATAGAATGCAAATATTATTTAAGACCGGACACAGGAAATTTAAATAACTGATGGAAAACTATATAATTACAGAGTTTTAAGTGAATGAGAGACTTTAATATTGGGTTGATTTAATATATACAAAAATGTAATTATGTAAGGTTTCCTACTGGCTACAACAAAATGTCTTAAGTAGTTTTTCTCAATGAAATCACATTAGAATTCATAATATCTGAATATTTAGGCAATAATGCAAGAAAAACATTTAACGACAAGAATAATCTTTTAATCTGCCTGGAGATATACATACATCTCTAAATTTGTTATAATTCCTATAGGTACAATAAGATATGATAAACATACAGAATATGAAAAAATATAACAGTTACAGGCATTAAATCTGTAAATAAAAAAGTCAGATATTTGAAGAACAAAGGCAAGGCCAAGTATATATATATCCCTAATTTTCTAGGCAAAATAACTGAGTTTCAGAAAACAAGTGGACTCCGGTAAAGACTCTGAATTTTAGCTTTCCATTTCTGTTGCTACGTACATATCAGAGAATCAAAGAATTTGAGCATGTCAAAGGAGTGTGGCCATCTAGTCCAACTCATACCCAAAAGATTACAGGATCATATATCTAGAGCCTAAGAGACCTTCTTGTCTAACCTCTTAACTTGACAGAGGCTTAAAGTCACATGGATTTAGGAGTCATTGTTAAAAGTAGAAACCAGGTCCTTTGACTGCAGGTCTAGTGTTTTTCCTACTGAATCTAGCTGCTATAATGTAACAAACAAGTAAGGATCCAGACTGCTTAAAGACATCCAAAGTAAGGGAATGCCATTACTTCCCCAAAGCATCCCCAACTCCATTTTGGGACAGCTATTTATCTGGAAGTTTTTCAAGACATCAAGCCTAAATTTGCTTTGTTTCATTGTTTCTGGTTCTGCCCCTAGGAAACAAAAGGTACAAGTTCCCCCTAAAATGTCATAATTAGATATGTTATGACAAAGTATATAGTGGAAACAGTAACTTTTATTCTCTCAATGTGACCTAAATTTGTTAATTATATTTATCTTTCCTATGTCATGCTGTTGATTCATATCAAGCATACAGCCCATTAAAAATTTTTCCACCTAAAAAATGGTCTCCCTATGATTTTTCCATCCTGTACTTGGGCATAAAGAAGTCAGCAGTTTAAAGACAGGACTTTACATTTATTCTTATTAGATTTCATCATATTTGGTCTGTACTATCACTCTAGACTTGGCTATCATTTATACATTAAACAACACACTTGTGTGTCATAATCCAACCAGTTCCAAATCTAACTATCATTTAGATTATCTTTCCATCTTGCTAACAAGGAAAACATGAGAAACCTTTTCAAATGTCTTATTTGAATCCAAGTTTTGGGAGAACAGCTAGGTGGATAGAGTGTTAGGCCTGGAGTCTGGAAGATTCATCTTCCCAAGTTCAAATCTGGTCTCATTCACTTACTAGCTGTGTGATCCTGGGCAACTTAAAATTTAGCACTGTTTGCCTCAGTTTCCTAATCTGTCAAATGAGCTGGAGAAGGAAATGGCAAGCCACTCTAGTATCTTTGCCAAGAAAATCCAAAATGATGTCATGAAGAATTGGATACAACTGAAAAACAGTAAAAGGTTTGGGGAAGGGAAGAATGGTAGCCGCAGAAATATAAATTCACAAATTTGGAGCGGATTAACTGCATGAAACTACAGTCATATTCTGTAATATTATAATTTGATTAAACCACTCAGACCTACTGCCTCTATCTCTTCCACTTCAGTCTCACAGGATGGAGTCTTACTCCTTACCAAGGTTCTTTCACCTATTTTGAATCTCTCCCTCTCTACTGGCTTATTTCTTACTGCCTACAAATATGCCCTGGTCTCCCCTACCCTGAAAAAACCCTCAATTGATCCTTTCATCCCCACTAACTACGGCCTTCTATCTCTTCTGCCCTTTGTAGCTAAACTTCTCAAAAAAGCAGACTACAATAGGTGCTTCCATTTTCTCTCCTTTCACTCTCTTAACTCCTTATAATTTGGTTTCTAACCTTATTATACTATTTAAACTACTCTCTCCAAATTTATTGGTCTTAGTTGCCAAATCACATGGCCTTTTCTCAATCCTCATTTTTCTTGATTTCCTTATAGCCTTTTACATTGCTGATCACCTTTTTCTCCTAGATACTCTCTTTTCTCTAGATTTTAAGGACACCATTCTCTCCTGATTCTCATCCTATCTACACTCATGTCCTCTAACTCTAAGTGTTTCAAAGATTTTCTATTTCGGACCTTCTTCTCTTCTCTTACTATACTACTTTGCTTGGTGAGCCCATGAGCTCCCATGGATTTAATTACTATCTCTACACTTATGATTATCAAAGCTACCTATCCTATCCCTATCTCTGCTGACCTCCAATCTCACATCTCCAACTGCCTTTAAAACATCTGAAACTCCACATGTTTAAAACTGTACTCATACTCTTCTCCCTCAAATCCTCCAACACTCCTAACTTTTTAACAGTTGAGGAAAGCCTTTAGTACATAACCTTTGAGAGTAATTTTTTATTCCTTACTATCCTTTACTCCCCATATCCAATCTGTTGCCAAAATCTGCTGGTTTCACCTCTGTAACATCTTTGAATACATGTTCTTTCCTCCTCTGACATTGCCACCACTGAACTACTGCAGTAGCCCGCTGGTGGGTCTGTCTCAAGCATCTACTCACTTCCATTTAGCCACTACAGTGATTTTCTGAAAGCACAGGTCTGACCATGTCACCTCCCCATTCAATAAACTCCAGAGTCTCCCTATTTCCTCCAGGATCGAATAAGAAATGCTTTGTTTGGCATTCAAAGCTCTTTATAACCTAGGTCCCTCCTACCTTTTCAGTCTTCTTATACCTAACTTCTGAAATGAATTCTTCCATTCAGTGTCACTGACCTCCTGGCTTTTCCTTGTACAAGATACTCTTATCTTTGGCTCTAGGCAGTCTCTCTGGCTGTTTCCCATGCCTAGAATGCTCTCACTCCTCAATTCAACCTGCTGACTTCCCTGGTTTCCTTTAAAAAACTATCTTCTATGGGAAGCCTTTCCCAATCCACTCTTAATTCTAGTACCTCTTTTGATTATTTCCTACTTATCCTGTATATGACTTGTTTATACATATTTGTTTACATGTTGTCACCACCAATAGATTGTGGGCTAATGACAGGGCCTGTCCCTAGTCTCTTTTTTATCTCCTCAGTGGCATATTCTTACCAGGGGTGAATCCATTAATCTGATCCAATAATCAACGTTCTTTGGGTATAGTTTTTCACCTACATCTAAGCATGTTAACAAGTTAACATGCTGTCCACAAGTTGTTTATGCAATACTGAATGTGCAGTGGCAACTCAGAATATTCCACAAAGCCATGATCTCCCTAGTCTGAGACATTCTCTTCTACCTACCCATTGCTTCTTATGCTATGTGGTAACTCTCCATGCTTTCCCATTAGCCCTTCATAGAGTACCTGGGAGCCACTGGAGGCCTGCTGATTCTTGGTTACTAGGGCCAACCTGAATAAGTTATTTACAAGAGAGGGCTTTTTTGAATTAGATCTGTGGTCTTCTTAATGTAGGAACTATTGATAAAGAACTCCCACCTCCTAATCTAGCTTGGTCTGCCATTTATCACCTTAAAAGATTGGGTGCCTCAGGAAAGTGAGAAGCCAAGTAACTCACCCAGGTCCTTCTGACACTGAAACAGAGATGTCTCTGAGCATCACATGTCTCATGTACAAAATGAGGCAAATTCTCCTACCCCTCTAGCTTTCCAACACAAAACCCAACATGTTGAAAAATGATTAACTTTCAGAGGATTCGTTTGAAAAGATTTTCATTTAAAACAAAAATTTTTATGGAGGCCAATGCAATACTTACTTGTCGTTTTTATTAACTTTTGATGTTAATTTTGGTGCTGAGGCTGGCCGAAATAGCTTGTTACGACTATCATCAGAGTTCTCCCATGTACTAAGTGATTTTTCAGCTGTAGATGGTCTTTTTATGCTTTAAAAAAACAATTTTTAAGCTAAATTTTTGAGGAACAATGATACAATAGCTTATTTAAATAGCAGAATACAAAAGAGGGATAAAACTTCCTTAAAGCTGATCCAGCAAACAGAAATAAGGATTAGTTGGAAAGTTATGACTGGATGAGTATAGTTAAACAAGGCAAGTGCAAAAATGTTTACGTTTTACTATGATTTTGAAGATTTCCCAAAGATACCATTAATATTTTATTGAAGAATTATACATTTGATGGGAGATGGGGATGGGCACTTGAGCTGTAATTTCATTGGCACAGGCTAATCCCAGGGGAGGAAACCACTTCTACCAGTGTAGGCTGGCAACTACTATTCAACTTGCACTCCCAGAGAACTGCCCTGAGCACTGAGAGTTTAAGTGACTTGCCCAGGATCACAGAGGCTGTATGTGCCAGAGAAAAGACTAGAACCCAGGTATGCTTTGCTTCAAGGCCAACCTTCTACCCATTATGCCATGAGTAGCTCCAATACACATGATTCGTTTCTTTAAATTACTCCCTGCCCCATGAAAATTTTAATGCAGAAGGTAATAAATTTTGCAGAAGTTACCCCAAATATAAATATGTATGTTTATATATGCATATACACAAATATGCATATATATTTCATATAATTTGTATATATATTAAAACTGCTTTTTAGTAGTCACTGGATTCGTAGGTAGTCACTTACTATTAAAACAACTCTGTTTTGACTCATAAACAAAAGAACCTCAGGTGAAGTTTCCAAAATATAAACCATTACACCAAGCAGTACAGCACATTCGTCATTTAGATTATGTTACAGTAATTATACTCATTGTCTGAATTTAACAAAAAAAACTATATATAACAACTTGTTTTGTATGTAGGATGTTATAACTGAAAAATTATTTTTTTCAAAGTGTCTTGGAAGTGACAGTTAGTAAATTGTCTCAGCTACAAATTTGCAACTGCATTGCTAACAGTCTGCAACTCATCCAGTCTTAAATACTTCTTGCAGGAGCACATTCAAACAATAATGATAGAAAAGCAAGTATGTTTCCAAGAGACCTTTAGAAGCTGAAAAAGAGTCCGGGACAAAGAGTGTTAAATCAGAGAACTGCTGAGGTTCTAAAAAGTGACTTCTTCCCTCATATGTCACAATATCTATCCATTACCTTTGTGTATAATATTACAGAAAGCTCTTTCTACGAGATTAGGCAGGACAGTGACATACTGCCAAGAAAGCCTAAGAATCTTCATGACATGAAGACAGAGCATTTGGCAAAGGGGTAAGCATGCATCAGTGGAAGTGAAAGAAAGGTGTTGTATTCTTCCAAGTTTTCTATTAGAATAGTGGTTTTAGGCAAGACACATTTTAGTAATTAAAGTAAAAAAGGAGACCAGATATTTTAGTGTTTGTGTTACTTTATTAAAACCCTAGTCGGTTTTAAGAATTACTTTACATATCTCTAAGCTTTCTCAAGCACATGTGTATTTATACTGAATAATAAAATATCTCCCCTTCAAAAAAATTAAAAAAAAAATTTGTCTTTTTAATAATAAAGTTGAACCAAGCGTCCACCTGCCTACATGGTTGTTTTCAACATGAAACTCCAAAAAGTCAGTCAGCATGCAGTTGGCATGCAGATTTAATTGCTGATTTTCTCCCTACCTCAAATAAGTGTTAATTTTATTTATTTATATATGTGTGTGTGTATGTATGTATGTATGTATGTATGTATGTATGTATGTATGTATAAAGAAGCCCTGAAGCAAATCTTCAGAAAAGAATAAAAAAGAAAAAGTGAAATGGATCAACTTCAGCAACCAAGCAACAACTTAGAGAGCATCCCCCAAACAGAACACTAAGATGAGAAGGGGAATTTGTTAAAAAAGGCACCTGAAAGTTGTAATGATACCAAATTATGGTGAGGGTTATATATAGAATTTTTCTATCTATGACATTAAGATGTCATACTGGCATACTGTACAATTTAAATACAAGAAGATTCTGGCTTTGATTTTAGAGAATATATATTGTCTTTACTTTATCAAACTAAATACTAAGAAAGTAAAAAATTTTAGACAAAAACCAAAGGCATGCATAAATTTTTATATCCTAATACTGTTTCTGTAATAAAAGCTACAGCAAGAGAAAGGGAAAAGCCAAGTTCTTCTTTGAAATCTGTAGGTTGCCAACCTTTCCCCACGACACTGAATTTAGGTATCATTATAACCATTCCCTATTGCTGTACTGGGGTCAGTGAAAACCTTTTGGTGGGAGTAGAGCTCTTGCTTTCTTGAGTTTGTCTGTGTTTTTGGAGAGACTGTGAAGAGGGCTGGGGAGAAGGTGATGCGTTAGAATGAGAATCCTCTTTTTTTTCTTTCTGTCCTTGTGGTTTTTCTTTCTTTTTTTCTGTACTGCTGTAAAATAAAGTATAATATGCAACAAGTTTTAAACAAATAAGCAGGGAACTCAACCAACAAGTGAAAGAAAATATATGAATATTACATAAGACAAAACCCTGAAGTATGCACATAAATAATGATTCACATTATTTTTACCCAATAATGTTTTTCTAAGGGCTAAGTTAACCACTTATTCCCACAACAGTCTCAAACACAGTTATTGTTACCATCACCCAAGAAGTCATAATGAACAATCCTTAGAAAGAAAAGATTATCTGGGCAGACATACCCTTGTAGATTACCAAGTGTATATGTTTCTGATCTTTGTCACACATGAACAAAGGAAGGATGGGGAAAACTGAGTGCTTATACAAAGTGACTGAAAAGAATGGCTGCAGGTCTACGTTCTTCTGGGGCACCAGAGGCTATCCTAACTTTTTTTAAAGAGATGCCAAGAAAATTAAGTTATCAAATATGAAAATCTAGTAAAAAGGTACACAGATACATGACAAACAACAATTACTTTTCATTGTGGTACTTAGTTAATATTTACACTGCCATTCTGTTACATTTTTTAGATCTTTGAAATTCATATGCATTTTTATTTTAGATTGGCTATCTACTACCTTATCCTGTTTAAGCCTGCTGAAAACGTGACATAACACTATAGTTCTACATTTCAATTTCTAGCTAAGCTTCAAAATTCTAGAGTTAAAAGTTAAAAACCCACCTTTCTGTTTTGATTTTTTAACTTTTTCTGATTATAATTGCCCTGGTCCCATGGTTTCAGAACTTTTCTGATTGTTCAACCCCCCCATCAGTGTAAAAAAAAAAAAATCTGGGCACATACTCCCCTATGGATATTTATAAATTATGGAATGTACCACTATACTATTATGCACCTTATAAAACTTATACAAACACAGAAATTTAAAAAGTATTAAAGGTAAGATAATATTTTATTCTATTGAAGTTTACTGAGTGGCAAGAGTGACATGACCAGATCTATGCTTTAAATCATTCTGACACTTGTGTGAAGGATGGATTGAGAGGGAAAAAGTCCTTTAGTAAAGGAGACCAATTAGTAGACTATTTCAACAGTCTAGGCGAGAGGACCTGAACTGGTGAGTAGAGAGAAGGAAACAGATGCAAGAGATGCTGCAGAGACTGAAATTACAAGACTTGACAAATGACTGTATATGTGGGGAGAGGGTAAGTGAGGAGTCAAAGATGACACTGAGGTCAACTTAAGTGATTGAAAGGATGGTAATGTCTTTTTTGGAAAAGGGATAGTTATGGAAGTAAAGATAATGTAATGAGACTAGTGATATGCTTTCTCATCCTGTGAATTGACTGCGTACCTCTCAAAACAAAAAAGGGGGAGATAGGACTCTTACCAGTCACAGAATGGAAATATATATTGGGACATTTCTACCTGCTCTGATGCTACTGCAGGTGCCTGAGGAAAAAGATAGATTGCAACTGCCCCAAGGTGCCAATAGCCAACTAAAACAAATTAACTAGCATTTATTAAAGGCTTACTATGTGCTAAGCACTGTGCTAAGAGTCAGAGACAGAAAGAAAAGCAAAAAACAGTCTGTGAAGGAGCTCACAATCCAATGGGAGAAATAATGTGCAACTATGTACAAGTAAAATAGATACGGGAAAAATTTGGGGTAGCTCCAGAGGGAAGGTGCTAGGATTAAAGAGGATTAGGAAAGGCTTGTTGAATAGGTGAACTTTAACTGAGACTTGAAGGAAGCCAGTGAAGTTTGGAGATGAGGAGGGAGAGCATTCCATGAGTGGAGCAAACATCTGTGAAAATGCCTGGAGTCAGGAGATGGAATGTCTTATGTAAAGAACAAGTCCAGTGTTCCTCTTTCTCATAGTACAAGGAGAATAAGATGTAAGAAGACTGAAAAGGCTGGAAGAGCCTTTAAGAGTGAAACAGGAGTTCATATATGACCCTGGATAAAACTGAGAGGCAGGGGAATTTATTGATTAGGGGAGTGATATGGTCAGACCCGCACTTTAGGAAGATCAGTTTGACCACTGGTACAGGCCTTCATCACTTCATGCCTGCATTATTGCAATGGTCTGCCTGCTTTAAGTCCCTCCCTACTCTAGTCCATCCTCCTCCATTCAGCCCTCAAAGTGATTTTCTTAAAATGCTAGTCTGACTAGGTCACTCCCATACTAAAAAAAACAAAAAACAAAAAACAAAAACAGCCAAAAAATCTCTAGTGGCTTATATCACTTCTAGGATCAGTTACAAAATTGCACTGGTAATCAGTTCTTAGTACAGGAAAAGTTTTATTTAGCAGAATGTTTAAGACTAGGCTATTATAATTTAATAAATTTTCCAGTTAATGGGTTGTTAATGAAAAAATGAAATTGTTTCAAAATTTGATATTAAAAAATCTAAGATGTATTGGTTCACCTCTTTAAGACACAAAATGCTTAAGGCAAGAATACAACTGAATCTCTCTTGGACAATAATGCATTTGTAGAATCTTGGTCTCGCTATTATGAATAGCAATGATCATTGTAATTTAGATGTAAAAGGTAAATGACTGGTGTCAGATTGGACTGACTTAACGTAACCCAGAAATGTGATTTTTTAAGCGAATCACAAAATTCTCTGATATGAAAATTGTCTTATTTATTTTTTTAAACTTAGAATATAATTTAATAAAATAAAATTTGATTTGTTAGAGGTTCTTCTTAAGTAGGATCAGATTGAACTTGTACTATATTAAAATTCAATAATTCTTGGGAACACTTACAAAACTAAGCACAAAACATTAAGTTCTACTTTACTATTTAGCCCTATGCTTTTGGTTTATCAGTTTTCCTGCTAATTAAAATAAGTAGTTTTTCAGACACAATAACTTCCTAATGTTATACTAAATCTACCTTCTCTGTTCTGATCAAATCTTCCTGTTTGGCAAAGGACCTGGAACTATAATGAAAATAAGATATGGACATTAAGGTAATTTATTTTGTCTCCAAAGTAATACAGCTCACCAATACTAGAAAGCTAAAATATTTTCTATTTCTTCAGCTTCTTCTTCAATAGTGCTCTGCAAAAAGCAGATGTAAGGGCATATATTGATTTGATAATGTCATGATATCACTGGCTAGGAACTACATAGATGGGAAAAATCCTGTAAATATCATTACCAGAATAATAAATGAGGGCAATTATCAAATTAAATAAGACTAATCAGTAGAATGTTCAAGATTAAAAACTATAGGAATAGTAACATTTTCAGAATATTTTGAAAGTACCATTTTTTCCCCAAACACATTTATTTTGCAATACCAAAGTTCCAGTAATTTTAATATTTCTTTCCTATGTCATTAAGATGTCCAAGATTTTATTTCTATGGCAAATATAATAATGTAATTATATTGTAACTGATATATCAGAAAAAATCACTGAAATTATACATTAATGACAGGTGCCTAGTCAAATTTTTTTCCCCTAAAAATGCACGCCCCCCCTTTTCTTTAAAAAAAAAAAAAGAAAAAGAAAAAGAAAACAAGGAATTAGGTTGCTTGGTTCTTTTAGTTAGAATGAAATACTTCCCTATTCTTCATTAATTCAGCATGGTTACAAAATGAGTATAGGGTTAGAACCCTTTACATTCAGAAATCAAGTGTTTAAAAAGATCATTTCATTTGGAATCCACTATTAATTTCTGGAAGTAGCCTGTGACTTAAATCTGACATTTGTACTGTTTGTGACACTGGTAGCTCATTTTTGATAGATACCTTTTAGGAGCAGATGGAAAGGCTTCTTTTCTTGGTACTGATATCGAGCTGCCATGGTTTGTTTTTCTGCTTCTATCCCTGCCATTGCCGATACAGGACACAGAAATGGCTTCCCGAATGCCTGGCTGACCTAAAAAAGATTTAAGGAAAGCATCATATCAAACTTAAAATATTTACCACTGGAAAAGGGTTATTAAAATAAAAGCCTACTGACACATTTAGATTTCCTTCTGATGTATAGCACATACTGAATTATTACTAAAATTTCACTAAGTGAAAGAATTGGGGATATTTAATCTGAAGAAAAATGGTGGGGAAGGTAGAAGGCTAGCAGCACTGAAGTATTTGAAAGGCTGCAGGAAGAACTGGATTTCCACCCCCTTCTTTTTGGCATCAGAGGCAAATTTAGACTTGATATAAGAGATGTAAAAGGGATGCCGCCTTTGGGGCCAATGGGTTCTTTCTTCCTTGGAAATCTTTTTTTTTCCCCCGAGGTAATTTTAGTTTATTCCTGAACCAGGATGGGAACTTGGCAGGCAGAATCATCTTCCCAATGACTGGGACGGGGTGCTTTCTCCCTAAATTCTTTCTGATGACTCAGACCCAGGAACTTTAAGGCAGGCAGGAAAAGCTGTATGATCCACTGACTTCTTGGTGCTCAGCAAGAGGCTGGTCGGGAGCACTCAAGGGACCCTCTGAATAGTCAGGGAGATGCGTGTTCCCTGGGGGAGCAGGGCTCCAGGCCCAGCCGAGGGGCAGGCAGAGGCATTGGCCACAGGGGTCTCAGTCGGAGAGTCTATCAATGCTGGGTGGATCCCGTGGAGCAGGTGAGTGTAAGCTTCCCCTTGGAGGACCAGGACCAGGACCCTTCGAAGCTCCAGTAGCAGTGAGAACTTGGGGTGGAACTGAGGCTGCTCCTTTCACGAGTCCTTCTTCAGCTCAGGCCCTCGGGGTGGTTACATATCCAGGATGGTGTGAGAGCCAAGGCTGATGGTGCTGACCGTTGGGCAGTACAGAGGGCCATCTTCATGGGGCATGATGCCCTCTCCTGGCTAGTTCTCATTCACCAGCACATGGTTAGCTTGGGTACCCCCGAAGAGGCCAAGACTAGAGATGGCATCCACCCAGCGCTGGAGCCACCAAGGCAGCTGCTAAGGGACCATCCCCTTTGGGTGGGGGAGCCCACCCCAGTTCTGTAATTTCCACCCAGAAAGCTGTGTCCATTTGGGCTCTGAAGCCTCGTATACCTGTCGGAGCAGTTGGGTCTCTTCTTGCTCAGAGATGAAATCTGGGACTTAGTAGATGATGGGGGGAACCTGCTCTACTCTGAAGGGCTCCAGGGAAGGTATTATAGCATCACACTGGTCCACTGCCTCAGCTGGCTATCGGCCTGGCCTAGTTCAGCCCTCAACCTCGATTCTATTTTCACCCCTCTTCATTGAAGATCTTTAAGCAGAAGATGTACAACCATTGTCATGAATGTTGTGGTAGAAATTCTTCAGAGATGAGTTAGACTAGATGGTCACTGAGGTCGCTTCTAATCCTGAAATTCTGTGATTTGGTTCCAATCAAAATGGCTATTTAGAGACTATTTTAAACAAACCAAAACAAAAATCAACCAGAACACAACAGGACCTCTGTATTTTAAGGAAATTTCTACCTAGTTTTCTTCTTTACTTTAGCTTAAACCAATGCTCCAGCATAAAAAGATCGATAAAAGACTTCAGTAACCTATAAGTCAATTAAGATAAATATTACAGAAGAATTAAAGTATTAGAGAAAATTTTATAAAATTAAATTAAATTAGCTTTGGGATTAGTTTTGGTTCTCTTCCTCTTTTTTGTTCACTACCAACCCATAAGCAAGACTTTTGATTTCTTATTCCCATCACTGTCTTTCAGAACTACCCCTTCTGCTACTTCAGTCCAGAAGATTCCTCCAAGTCTCCTTGCCTTTTTCTCTTCTATATACAGTCATTAAAATAAATCTTCCTTGAAAAAGATAATGAAGAATTTCAGAGATAGAAGAGACTCCCACAGGCCATCTAATCCAAATACTTAAGTATGAATTCTTATTACAATACACCTAACAAGTGGCTATCTAATTTGTGCTTACATTTCCAATGAGGGGTAACCTACCACTTCCTAGGCCAGCCCATTCCACTATTAGGCAGTTCTAATACTTAGAAAGTTTTCCCTTACATAAAGCAATTTTCGTTTCATTTTGGTTGTTCTATGGATGTTCTCTAATTTACCAAGGCCCTTGCTTCATAAATCAACACTGTTCTTTTCAGACAACTTGTTTTTCTTCCTCATCGGAATCTTTTTTTGTCTGAAATTTCATTCTTGAGGGGTGACTAGGTGGTGCAGTAAATAAAGCACCCACCCTGGAATCAGGAGGACCTGAGTTCAAATTTGGCCTCAGACACTTAATGCTTACTAGCTGTGTGACCTTCGAAGCAAGTCACTCAACCCCAACTGCCTGCCTTACCCCCTCCAAAATGCCAAAAAAAAAGAAAAAAAGAAAAAAAATTATACTTGACATCCTTCCTGGGTTCACTTCCTGTGATAAGACTGACATTTACCAAAATTTCCCTAATGCAGCTTCTTTCTCCCTACTCACAACAGGCCCCTTTCATAATCCTAGGGATGTTTTCCCTAAAAAGACTCAAAGATCTTCCTGGAGCAGGTCCCCAGGTTTTATATAAGTAGCTTCCTGGTCATCCAAGGGCATAAAAAGCCCTGGCATGGGTGGTCAGGGTCCCTCAGTCTTCATGGATTTCTGAAAATGCCATGAATAAACATCTCCTCCTCTGATGACCAACAGCTTTTCCATATGGAGAAAAAGAAGACTGTAACTAAAGAGGCTAAATGTCACTGTACCATCATTACATTTCTGTATTAGGGCAAATTAAACCTCTTTTTGTTAACTGTTTAGTGACTTGTGAGTGCCTCCTATTATCCCAACACCAAACCTGAACCAAGAGTACTGGCAGTTGTTTCAACACTTCCCCTAGAGAACTGTAGCCCATGATATCCTACTTTAACCTCCCTCTAGAAACCTACCTTCCCTAAATCTGGAATATGTTAAGCTATCCCCACCTTTCCTGTCCTCTATCACAAAACAGAAGATGAAATTTTCATCTCTCTCCAATCTTCATCATTTCCACTCTATTAATCAGTTCTTGTTGGTGAATCTGACTGAAAACACTTCCTCTTGTTGATTACTCTTTCAAAGAATGAAACCATCATTAAAGAAAGTCAAGAAATTAACGTCTGCTATACTGATAACAAAAACAACTCCTGTTTCTTCCCTCCATTACTCTTCATCTAAATTTTCTGTGCCATGCTTTCCTCCCACCTAATTCCTGGATATTTGCATGTGACTATAATCTTCTTTATATACAATGCTACCTAACCTCTGTTACTTTTGTAAAAGATAGCAAATTCTACTCCTATTCCTTTCATTCTATACAGTCCGTACAGGTCCACAGTTCAGTCACTGGTCTCACCCCAAATCTTGTGCATACCTAGAAGGTCAAATTTACTGTTGGACATTTAGTTCATCTTCTTGGTTGCCTACATAGCATGCATTTGTGTATAGTCATATGGGGGTTGGGGCTTTACTATTATTTCCTTTTTTGGATCCTGAATCTTATGAATATCTAGGTGATCCAAATGCCAGTCTTCTTACACTAAAGCAATTTTATATTCTATCTAGGTTGGTGGATATACCTGGAAATTTTTTTCCTTACCTCTTCCTCTATGTCCCACTTTCATTCTAGTTTGAAGATTCTTTCATCAGACACTCAAGAGAGCAGGCAAACACATATTTTAATCAGGCTTTGTTAAGTGTATTATATCCCTGGACAGGAATCTTTTTTCCTATATTTTACACTGTCATCTGTTAAGGTCAAACACCATTTTTAGACCAACTCAATCCTTTCACAGCTCTTTACTTCCCAAACTGGTTTTTCTCTTCTGAAATGATGAGCAACAGAAATCATCAACTATGTGTTTATGAGCCTCAATTTTTCACCTGAGTCTTCTTAATCTTTGGCAATGCTTTCTAGGCTCTCTCAAGCAATATGATTTGAATCTAGGTGAATCGCCATAACTGGGCAGGAGTCATCAGGGTTGCCAAATACTGGGAGGTTGTTGAACCCTTATAGGCACACACACACACACACACACACACACACACACACACACACACACACAACCTCTTCCTCCCCCTGGAAGACATATTTATCTGCCTATTTCTCTATTTCTCTAATAGGATGAAAACCACTCAAGAAATGCATCTATACTTCATATTATCAGGAACAATATATCTGAACACACACACACACACGGAAGACAACAAATATCTGCATTGTCAGGCTAACAACTAGCTGCCTCAGTACCTCTCAAGGAACCACCAAACACTAATACTCTTCCCTCCTTCTGCTGATTTTTACTATGTGATGTTTCACTAGAGAACATCTGTGGATCTACTTTATCATTCCTTGGAGGAAAAATAGCTGCTTCCTCCTCTAAGCATCCAACTTCCTCCTCCAGGTAGAGTCTCAGATTTTTGTTTTTCTAAGCTCTGAAATGTACAATGGTCCTTCTTGTTTTCCTCCTTTGTGCTATCATTCTAGTCCTATTTCTTTTATTCTCCACAATGAAACCTTTTTTCTTATTTCTTTTCCTTTTTATGGGGATGGGAATTTTGTAACACATAATTGTCTCTGATAATCTGAAGTAGAGAAGCATTTCTTGAATTGTTTTTCATTCTATTCTCTTCATTCTATTTTCACACTTTGCTCAAGAATATTTCTAGACTCTCTATTCTCTACTGTATCATATCTAAACCTGTCATCATGGCATCAGAGATTCTGTACTTCTCTAGCTCACCACAATCATCTTCTACTTCAGGCCCATTAATCTTGTGCCAACAAATTCTTATCTTTATTTTTATACCATATCCTTTGCCTGGAATGATTTCATCACTATAATTCATTTCTCTCAGCTTTTAAAAACTAGAAACATGTACCCCCTTCACTCTAAGCTTCTGTTTTTCTTCATGTCAAAACCTTTTGACATCATCTCCTACTCTTTCTTCCTTTCCGGCAGTCTCTGATAATGAAGTAGCCTTTCTTCCTGTTAAGGCTAGTTCCTCTAAGTTCCCTTGATCCCATACCCTCTAATCTTCTCCAACAGATTGCTTCCTCAATCAACACCCTCCCATCTCTAATCTTTACCCAATCAACTGGCTCCTTCCTCATGCCTTCAAACTTGCCCAAATCTCCTCCACCCTTAAAAAAACAAAAAACAGAAAACAAAAAAAAAACCCCTTTCACTAAACAGTAGCTGTGGTAAGAGCCAAGTGATACTATCCATATCTCCATATGCTTAGTAATCTTAAATTTATTTAATCACTGAGAAACATGTCAAATCTCAATTTTTTTTTACCTCTGGTTAACTATGGTGTGTGCTGTCATTTCTCAAGTGCCCTTTGTAATGTTTCCTATCTTTGGCTTGCTATTTCCTGTTTCAAGTGCTTGCCTTCCATCTTCAGGAGACCGGTGTGATTCATCTAAGTTTATAAAATACTGTACCAGTAATCTGTCTTCACACACACACACACACACACACACACACACACACACACACACACACACACACACACACACACACACACACACAGCCTTTGGACAAGATTCTCAAATTACATTCATTTGGTCACCCCCAAGGGGTCCTAATGGGTTTTCCAGGCACCAGCTGTGATACAATCTGTCTTCCTGGCAGTCAGCAACAGCCCAAAGTGCTTTAGCCCTTTCCCCTTTCTCCACAATACAGGTAATTTTATTTGGCACAACTAAAATTTCAACTAGTAGTTTGAGCGTACGGTACTAATGTTTTACTGTTGTAAAAAAGGAAGCATTTTTTACTGGAGAAGATAATTTTTAAAAATTACATGGCTAACAATTTAAAAATTACTAGTGAAACCAACTACCCAGTCAAGTGGCCTAACATGATGTACTCAGGAGAAACTTATAACTCAACTAATACAAATAGCTAACATTTACATAGCACTTACTAGGTTCCAGGCACCATACTAAGCCCTTTACAAGTATTAACCTCATTTGATACTCACAATAAACTTAGGAGGTAGATGCTATTATTATGATCTCCATTTTACAGATGAGAAAACCAAGGCAAAAAGAGGTCAAGTCACTTGCCTATGGTCAGACAGGAAATGTCTGAGGCTGGGTTTGAACTCAGGTTTTCCTGACTCCAGGCCCAGCACTCTATCTATTAGGCCACCTAGCTTTTAAGGTGCCAGGACATTGAAAGCCATAGCATATAATGCAGAAAAGAGAAGTGACTGTTTGAGACTGTTTCTGATTTTTATCAATAGAATAATGCTACTATAAGATGACAGAACCTTACAATCCCAATTATTACATAGCTAATCACATGCATTTAGAGAGATCTATGGTCAAATCATGTTGCACACAATTACTGCCTAGTAAAAGCATGACATAATAGTTAGCTTGTGCCTTAACACAAAAATTATAAAGGACTATTTTAAAAGTTCTGCCACTGAAATTTACAAATAAGAACGCTATAACTATAAGGAAGAGCATAAAAAACTCCTTTGTTATATTTTTATTTAAAAAAAATTTTTTTAGAGGGCAATTGGGGTTAAGTGACTTGCCCAAAGTCACATGGCTAGTAAGTGTGTTAAGTGTCTGAGGCCACATTTGAACTCAGGTCCTCCTGACTCCAGGGCTGGTGCCTTATTCATTGTGCCACTTAGCTGCTCCTATTTTAAATCTTTTACATCAGATATATCAAATTCTTCCCTTCCTTGAAAACTTCCAAGTGTGCCAGAATCACATTAAAATATAATTAGCAAATGTTTAACCAAATATAAATTAAAACATAGGTAACATGAATTTGTGATTTTCTAAGTGAATATAAGGTCTGCAGACATTTGTTTCTATGAGTTTGACACAACTGCTTTGCATGATTATTGAAATGTAAACAACCCACAAGAGGTTAAATAGAATAATACAAATTGCAACTTACCTGGATTCAAAAGTTCACGTTAGATTAAAATTTAGCAAAAGAAGCTTTTACTTCTCATTCTTAGTTGGACAAAAAAATTCTACAAGTAATTCCTTAATTTTAAAGTGTTTGTAAAATTCCATAATTAAAATTTAATATATTTTAGATAATATTATGCTTACAATGCTTATTCCGAATATTTATAACACAAATATATTGCCTAATGTCATTCCCAATACTTGATCTATTTTTAAACTTACAAACAAATGCCAAGAGCTGACAGTCATTAAACATTTTTTCTTGTCACTTTCTATAGTGGTCTATATATAGACAAGTTCCATGATAATGGAGTCTAGGGTTGCCAATGATAACATTAATGGAATTCTGTACATGATTACAAGAATTACTTTTGAAATTCCAATATCAATTCAGGAAAGATATCTCAGGGGGGTACATTTTTTTCTACCAAAGGAAAATGTCACTATTACAAACTTTGATGGATCTTGTGATTTCATTTGGAGTATTCCATGATGATGTAGGTAGCAATTTAGCTGTGCCTTTTCTTTTCTGACTTCTGTCTATATTCTCTCCTCAACCTGCCACAGAGGGTTCACCTAAAGTGCTAGAGACCTTCTTATAAGCTCCCTTGACACCACAGAGATACTAATGTAACATGTGGACTTTTTAAGTCTCATTCTTGCCACATGGCCAGCCCATCTTCTTTTCCAGACAATGAATCACCTAACTTAAAACAGTTTTGAATTCATTTCTATAGCCTTTTACTAATCGTCAAGGCATTGGTTTCAAATAAATAGAGGGCCTTAAGAGTGTCAGTGAAAGAATTCACAAGCAACACTAGGCCACTATCCTCATATAATATCATGTTACATTGAGTTGGATTAAAAGAAAGCTTTCAAAACATAAGATTAATTTTTTAAATGTTAACTTTTCTACAAATGATAACTGTGTGATATTCAACATTTCAAAAATATTAAATGTCTTCTATGTAACAAGACACTAATGTAAGCATTAAAGATGTTAGGATAGAAATAAGACAGTTCTTGCACATTTTGGTAAAGAGATCTAACAGACAAATATAGGGTAATTGGGAGGAAGGACAGAGTACTATATCTAAGGGGAACAGAAAAAGTTTTGTGTAGGACACAGTCTTTGACCTTAGCCTTGATTGATGGATGTCAATTATCACCAAAGTATTCTCAAGTCTACCCCTTCTCTCCATTTACATAGCCATCGCCCTAGTTCAAATAGCTATTGCTTATTTCCCATACCACCAGTTTTCAAACTTTTTAGTCTTAAGATCCCTTTATATTCTTAAAATTTATTGAAGATCCCAAAGAGCTTTTGTTTATGTGGATTACATCCAGTTGTATGCTGGTAAATGTTTAACAGTTACTGGTTCTTGGGGGTGGGGGAAGTAATGCATTTTTAGGTTTAATCTACACTATTAACATTTTCTCTATCACTTAAGTCTAGAACAATCAACAAAACAACAAATCAAACCCTGATCTGTAGCATTTCTAAGGTACTAAAGGTGGCAGTTTCCATACCAATTTCTAAAGTATAAATGCTCACACAGAAAAAATGATGATTGGCTTTAGCAAGTCAGTTCAAGCTAAAGCCAGCATCACTTTGGTTATGTCTATCAACATTTATAGTATTAGAAATGAAAACGTATTAATATTATCCCAAAAATAGTTTTGACCTCAAAGATTCTCTGAAAAGGGGTTCCTAGACAATTGGAGAGCCATTGTCCCAGACTAATGTTATTGCCTCATAATTGGCCTGCCTCCTTTAAGTCTCTACAACCTATCTATCATACGGCTGCCAAACTGATATTCCAAAAACACAGGTTTGATCAAATCATTCTCCAGCTCAAAAGGCTCCAGGACAAAACACAAACTCCTGTGTCTAGTCTTTCAAGTCCTTTGCACCCTGATTCCAGCCTCTCTTTGCAAATTTACTGAAGATTACTCTCCCAAGTACTTTCCTGCATTCCAAACACACTATTCTACTTGCTATCCCCCATTCATGACATTCCATTTTCTACCTCTCATTTGCTCAGGCTATCTCCCATTCCTATAATACACACTCTCTCTTCACCTTTGGAAAGTGTATTTTAATTTTCTGTGTGTGTGTTGTTTTCTTCCATTAGTTTAAGACCATTTAAGATGGCAGAGACTGTCTCACTTTTTCCTTTGTTAAGGAAGAGATATTTAATAAATGCTAGGGAAATGAATGAATGGAAATTAAGGGGAAGGAAGGGAAGGAGAGAATAAAGGAAATTAGCATTTATTAAGTGACTGTTGTGTGCTAGGCACCATGATAAAGACTTTACAAATATTATTTCACCTATCCTCAAAACAACTCTGGGAGTGCTATAAATGTGCTATTATTTTCCCTATTTTATATTTGAGGAAACTGAGGCAGACAGAGGTCAAGAGACTTGCCCAGGGATTGTAAATGTTGGAGGCTAGATTTGCTATAGCCACCATCATCAACTAGATGTCAGACTGAAATGAGGAGGTAGCACCTTGCAAGCTTGAGGGATGCCTTAAAAATACATGAAAGCAGGAAAGGAAACATTGATTTAAGTGAACAGGTAGCAATCCAGTTTTGCTGGAACAGAACTCATAAAGAACAGAGTGAAATAAGTCTGGTACGGTGGGTGGCAGCCAAATGATAGAGATCCTTAAATGTTTGTCCGAGGACCTAGTATTTTATCCTAGTGGCAATAGGCAGCCAGTACAGGTTTAGGAGTGACATAGTCAGGCCTATATCTTAACAGATGATTATTTCACAACTGTGCAAGAAATGGATTGAAGGGAAGAAGAGACCAGTTAGGAAGCGATTAGAACAGTGCAGGAAAGAGGTGACAAAGGTGTGAGCTTAGCTGGATGGAGACAAAGGGACAAAGGTAAGAGATATTGTGGAAGCAGAATTCAGAAGGTTTTTTAACTAGAAGCCAGGGAAGAAATTAGGTCTAGATATATAGATTTGAGAGTCATCTGGATAGAAATGGATTTGCTTTTATCCAAGTTAGGAGGTTAGCTTTGGGATAATTATCAGTCCATTCTCTCTAGTTCTCCTCACTCCCCATTTCCTCTGAAGCACCTTTCTAAAACAAAAGAGTTTTCACACAGTATTAGCGACTGGTTTATTTTTAATAAGAAAGGGTGAATTATTTTGAGTTCTTATCCTGGGTTTAGTCTGAGTATTTTTCAAAGTCTACTCTGAAGTATATTAAATCTCCAGAAACTTATCAAGGTCTAAACAATTTTCAAATGCCCATCTCTTACCTTATACAGCATACTGAGTTTTTCTAGGTAGATTATTTTCTAGGTAGATAATATATTCAATGTTGTTATCTCTCTGATCACCCATTGTCTTCTGTGAGAAATCTGCCATGATCCCAATTATTGTTACTTGGTAAGTGATTTTAAAAATCTTTTTGCTTGTTGTTGGTAATATTAGAATTTATGCTGTGTCTAAGATTAATGAATTAGATTTTTCTTTATTATGAGTTCTACGATTTCTATTTGTCTGATGCTACTCATTTTGGTGAAAGTTTTCTGCAATTCTGAAACACAGTGTTCATTTCCTTTATTTTATATTTTCTAAAATGGTAGCAATTCTGAGATTTCTTTGACCTACCCTCCATGCCTACTCTGCCTACATATTCATGCCTGTCAATTCCTTGGTTACTCCAGGGATTTTTAAAAATTATATATTTCTAACTGTAGTATGTGCTATGCAATTCTCTTTTCTACTGTAGCAATTCAACCACTGTTTGATTTTACTGACTTTATCACTTATCCTACTGTATTCTCTCTATTTGTTATTTTCTTTATTTCTCCCTGATTCTTTCTTTGAAAGCATTTAAAATTACTAGTTTGAGTTCTGTGATTTTACTTACTTTAAAAATCTATGTATAGATTTTATTTTGGCTTTTACTGACAAGCATAAACACTAAAATATATGACTAAAAACATGAGAAAATAAAAAATAAAAATGAAATAGAAATCAAAGCAAAGTAAATCACAGTAAATGACTGTACTTGTGTTTGCAATTCACGTTATCATTGACTGTTAACCTCATGCCAAAAATGAGTATGTTGATTTAATAAAATAGTTCCCACATTGTTCTTATTTCCTTCAGCCTTTTTAACCTTAATTGTAGATATCGAACAAATTTGTTGTTATTTTTGCATTTGGTAGCCTTGTGAAGAGGTAGTGAGGTGGCACGGTGGATAGAGCACAGGGCCTGAGTCAGAAAGACCAGAGTTTCAAATCTGACCTCAGACACTTACTAGCTGTGTGACACTAGGTAAGTCACTTAACCCTGTTTGCCTCAATTTCTTATCTTTAAAATGAACTGGAGAAGGAAATGACAAACCACTCCAGTATTTTTGCCAAGGAAACCTCATAGACAGTTGGTCTGTGTGGTCATGAAGAGTCAGACACGAATGACTGAATAACAAAAACAAAGCAGCGAGGTTGGAATAGAGAACAGAGTACTGAACCTGGAATTAGAAAGATCTGAGTTCAAAATAGGTCTCAAATACTTAATAGTTGTGTGACCCTGGGGACCCGTCAACCTACATCTGCTTCATTTTCCTTACGTATATAATGAAGATAACACTACGTACCTCCTAGGGCTGTTGTGAGAAATAAGATAATAATTGTCAAATGCTTTGTCAACTTTAAAGTGCTATGTAAATGATATAGCTATAGTAACTGATACAACATTCTTTTGGCTCTGTTTTCTTTGATTTTGTACTTCTTATAAGTTCTTATCTGCCTTTGTGATTTTCTTAAATGGTGATTCTAGTTTAATTTATTCAAATATAGCAGGAAATGGAGGTGTATGTCTATAGCACCTGTTACTAGCAAGGGCTAAGGCTGGTGGGTAACCTGAGTTCAGGAGTTTTAAGTTATATTAGGACTAAAGTCACTCAGGTGCCCACATTAAATCCAGCATAAATATGGTAAGCAAAGGGCTGCCTAAAGAGTAAACTGCCCCAGGCTGGAAAAAATTCTTCCGTGGAAAAAATGGCCACCTTTTCTTTGGGTGTAGGAAAAAAATTTTTTTTTCTTCCTGATTTTGATACAAGCTGGCTCCCTTCAAATGCCTCATTGTGTTTTCTTACCTAGAAAGTCCTCCTTTATTAAAAGAATAGTAGAAAATAAAGAAGAAAGGCAGCTTGTTATGGTGGGAAGAGAGCTTTATTTTGAGCCTAGGATTCAGGCTCAAAACCCAGCTCTTACTTATTTTTGTGATGCTAGGCCCATCTTGTAAAATTAAAGCTGGAATAGATAACCTGAAGGTCTTTCTATTTATAACCTTATAGCTATTTGCTCATTTCCCTCATTGATAAAGTCAAAACAACCTCTTTTCCTAGTGAGACATGCCTGTGATGATGTCTTATACTGCTGCCTGAAGATGGAAAAGCTTTGAAAGGGCTTGGAATACCTACTTGTTATCACTAATCTTGTCAGACCAGATTGTTTAAAATTTTTTTCTCATAAACTGACTCACCACAAATCCTGAACTGGTAATAAGGTTCACTGTGTTTATCTAACTCAATATATAAAACCTAGAATAAGTTTAAGATTAAAAAAAAAACCCCAAACAACAAACCTCAAAATTAACTTTTACTGATAACTGACCTAAGAAGGAACATATTTTACACGTACAATTCTAATAATAGAAACAATATTGAGGTATAATAACCCAAGGAAACTAGAATACATTGAAAAATGAAATATTCCTACTCTTAATTACCTTTACCTGAGGTGGTTTTTTTTACAGATACCACATTATCTTCAGAGATGGTAAGACGTCTTAACACATCAGCCAAAGCTGCCTTCAGCACTGTTATTTCATCTTCTTGCTGCTGAACTCGCAACTCAAGGGCAGAGAGACGATCCTGGACATCAGAAGTACTTGTAGCAGAGATACTATCATCTATTAAAACATTAAGAAAAAAAAAGGTATCTTCAAAATAATTTCCATACAACTAAATCTAAAGAGAAATCATGAGAAAAACATAGCAGATAAATTAATTTTTGAAAAAATGAAGGTTAGTGAAACTGTAACTCTTTCATAGACTGATTCTACTCCATTTGTTCCGGTTTGGATTTATTTCATAACTTGATAAATAATTCATCTTAATGTAACAACAAATTTCTCTGACCAAACCTTCCCTAGGATGATTACTGAATAATATGAAGTATAGATATCCATATATTATTTCTGCTTCATCCCCAGAACATATAATGGAAATTGTTCTCAGAAAACGTGATCTCTTGAAAGACAGTAAACTTTCCAAAGCATTTGCCACAGTAAATTATTTTCTCAACTGTCACCATCCTTATATATTTGAAAATATACTGTGAGATGATTTGTGGGTTGCTTTGTCTCTTTCTACTCTGAATGAACCACAACCCTATTTATATAGCCAATGGCCAGGAAGCCCAGTATTACACAAACTCTGCTTGGCATGATCACTTTCTCCCCTCAGCATTCCCAATACAAATCACATACCTCCCCCACCCCCTTTTTTTTTTAGAAGTGTGTACATGTACGTATGTGTGGATATAATTTAATTAATACTACGTTCAAATAGAGTTTTGAATCATGGAAAGTTGGAGTTGGAAGGGGCATTAGGAGTTACTTAGTCTAATCTCCTAATTAAAGAAAAGGAAACTGAGGCTTAGAGAAGTTATATGACTTTTTCAAGGAAAAAGACTACTAAGTGGTGCTGTCATTGGCAGAGCTTTCTGAGTATTATTAGTCTAGTACTATGTCAGTTAGAAAACAGAAAAAAAAAATTGTTCCTAAAATCTTGTAGGTCAAGGTAGTAAAGATATTATGATGACTGCCTACACTTTGCAATTGGGGTTAAGTAACTTGCCCAAGGCCACACGGCTAGGGTTGTGTGTGTGTGTGTGTGTGTGTGTGTTAAGTGTCTGAGGCCGGATCCGAACTCAGGTCCTTCTGACTCCAGGCTGACGCCCTACTCACTGCGCCACCTAGCCCCCCCGATTTTATAATTTCTAAATATACCTAACATTACATTATGCCAGCAATAAAAAGAAAATGAATGCATTCCTTCATGCCTCCATAAAGCTTAAATATAAAATAAAAATTATTAATTGTTCAGAGTTTGTTAAAAGTGGAATTTAATTATTACTATAACGCCTTCACTAACATCCTACTGGTTGATTGTGTAAAGAAACTCTGCAAACTCCTTTGAGCCTCACCATATTCCAATGAGGTAAACACTATTAGTTATTGTCACCACTTTACAGATGAGGATACTGAGGTCTGGAGAGGTTAAATGAATGGCTTATGGTCACAGATATGTAAATGTCAGAGGTGGAATTTGAAAGTAGAGGTTTTCCTGAATCTTGAACTCTCTCCACTATTCCATACAGACCAGTATGAAGCTGTTGGTACCGGTTTGAAGAATGGACTGGGATCATGAAGATGACTATGAGGGCATTACAATAATCACAAAGCAAAGTGAAAGGGGCCGGTAATGGAAATGCAGATTTGAATTAAAAATTAAGGACCAAATTAAAGGACCCAGGGAACATAGGATAGGGGAGACAACAGCAATTCTCTTGGCACAGGTTCAAGATAAGGGAG
This sequence comes from Gymnobelideus leadbeateri, assembly GCA_011680675.1. Taxonomy (NCBI): domain Eukaryota; kingdom Metazoa; phylum Chordata; class Mammalia; order Diprotodontia; family Petauridae; genus Gymnobelideus; species Gymnobelideus leadbeateri. The sequence goes on along the minus strand of WOXC01004756.1, from coordinate 127,786 downwards.
GAAAGGCCTTTAGGACACCTTCAGGTTACAGACTAAACTAGGGGCTTCACAAAGTACTGGAAAAGCAACTCTCAACCCTTAAGGCACCACATGTATCCACATCAATTGTCTTCTTTGATAATTTTTCTGGCCATATCTCCTGTCTCATGCCCTGCTCACTCCATCTGCCTCAAACACTCTTTTCTACCTCATCAGTAATCACTAGTCAAATATGTCGTAGAAGAAAAATAATTGAGCTAGATAGCCCTTAAGGCTTCTTCCAACCCTGAAATCCTATGATTCTGAATCTGGGCAACTGAAGCCAGGCAGAATAATGTGGTGGAAATAGAACCACAGGGCTAGAATAGCAGGTAAATTCCCAACTTCCTCACTGAAACTGGACAATCCATTTTCAAGTTAGATTAATAAGCATTTATTAAGTGCTGCCAAGCATCATGCTAAGCAAAGAAAAGGTGGGGAAATGAAAAGAAAAAAGTCCTTATCAGGAGTTCACAGTCTATATGCAACCAAAGTACTAGAATATTACAAAAAAATTATATATATCGTATGTATGTATAATAAATTGGAGATAATCCATAGAGGGAAGGCACTAACATTTGCTGTTGTTCAGTTGTTTCAGTCATATCTGACTTTCTGTGATTCTATTTGGGGTTTTCTTAGCAAAGTTACTGGAGTGCTTTGCCAGCTCATTTTATAGATGGGGAAACTGAGGCAAACAGGGTTAAGTGAGTTGTCCAGCATTACACAGCTAGTAAACGTCTGAGGCCAGGACCAGTGTGTTATCCACTGTATCACCTAGCTGCCCTCACTAACATTAAGAGGGACCAGAAAAGATTTCTTGTAGAAGGTAGAATTTTAACTGGGATTTGAAGTGAACCAGAGAAGCCAAGTAGCAGAGATGTGACAGAAGAGAACACCAGGCACAAAGGACAGTCAGTGAAAATTCACGGTGTGGAGTTAGTGTTTTGTGCCAGAAGAGCAAGGAGGCCAATGTCACTGGGTCACAGAGTAGGAGGAGGTAAATAAAATATGACAAGGCTGGAAAGGTGGGAGAGGGGAAGGTTCAAAAGGTTTGGATGCTAAACAGGATTTTATATTTGATACTTGAGTTGACAGGGAATCACTGAAGTTTAGTGAATAAGGGTGGTGATATGGTTAGACCTATGCTTTAGAAAGATCCATTTGACAACTGAGTGAAGGATGGAATGGAGTGAGAAAGAATTTAAGGCAGGCAGACCCACCAATAGGCTATTAAAACAGTCCAAGTATGAGGTGATAAGTGTCTCTACCAAGGTGGTCGCAATGTCAGAAGAAAGGAGAAATACAAGAGATGTTATGAAATTAGAATCTAGAGGTTTCGGCAACACATTGTCGGGGGGGGGGGGGGGTAGAAGAGGCTGTAGAGTTGAGGATGACATTTAGGTTGTGAGCTTGGCTAATTAGGAGGAGAGTGGTACCCTCCACAGTAATAAGGAAGTCAGGAAAAAAAGGAGGGCTTGGAGGTTAAGATAATGAGTTCAGTTTTGTACATGTTTGGTTTAAGATGTCTATGGAACATAAAAGTTCAAGATATGCAATAGGCAGTTGAAGATGTAAGTCTGGAGGTTAGGGCTAAATGGCTAGAACTAAGAATTGTCAGCATATATATATGATTACTAACAAAATCACCAAGAAAAACAGTATGGAAGGAGGAGCATAAGCTATTGCCTTGGGGGGAACCTATGGTTAGCAGGTACAATCAGGATAAAAATCCAACAAAGTAGTCAGTTAAGTAGAAGAACCAGGGAAGAGGACAACTTAGAAAGAAGAAAGTGCCAAGGGAAACAAAAGGGATCAACAGTGTCAAAAGCTTTTGCAGAGAGGTCAAGGAGGATAAGAATTGAGGAAAGTCCTCTGGCAGTTAAGGGATCATTAGTGAAGTTGAACAGAAAAGTTTCATTGAATGTTGAGGTCAGAAGACAGACTAAAAAATAAGGGAGTTCACCTGCCTTACTTCCCAAGCAACTTCCTTCACTAGGTAGCTACAATAAAGTACTGGACCTGGAGTCAAGAACACTGGAGCTTGAATCCTGCTTTAAATACACAGTAATTGTAATTCTAAGCAAGTTACTTAAATTTTCTTATCAGTTTACTCAACGATAAAAAGAGGGTAATAATAGCACCTACTACACAGTTACACTGATGTTCAAATAAGATAACACACGTAAAGCAGTTTACAAACTTTAATGTTTAATATAAATGCTAGCTATTATTATTATTACTATTAACAATTCATTAGGCATTTATTAAATTCCCACAATGTGGTAGTCATTGGGAATACAAAGACAGAACAGACTCTCAAAGAATTTTTAATCTCCTGGGAAGAGGGTAGTTTGGGATGGGCAAGTTGCAATAAAGAAGGTGATAGAAAATATATACAAAATAAATACAAATTAATTATGGGTTAGGAAAGCACTAACACCTGGGGGATCAGGAAGATGGCCTCTGAGGTAAGCTTTGAAGTGAACTATGGATACCAAGAAGCAGAGGTGGGGAGGGAAAATATTCCAAGCACAGAGGCCACCTTTAGCTGCCACCTGACACCACACACCATCCTTTCCCCATTGTTGAGTTCTTCCTAAAATGTCCATTTTGGGGAAGGGCCCCAGACCAGGCAATCCTCATTCTCCAAACTTAGCCATAATGCCTCTGCAGAGCAGCAACTCCTCCCTTCCCCCTTCTCCACACCTTTCTGATCCTTTTTTATGTTTTAATTTCCTCCACAATAGTGTCAGCTCCTTAAGAGTTGTTGTTCAGTTGTTTTCAGTTGTGTATGACTCTTTGTGACCCCATCTGGGAATTTCTTGGCAAAGACACTGGAGTGGTTTGCCAATTCCCTCTCCTGTTCATTTTATAGATGACAAATTGAGGCACAAAGGATTAAGTGACTTGCCTGGGGTCACATAGCTAGGCAGTGACAAAGGCTAGATTAGAATTCCTGAAGGTGAGGCTTCCTGGATGTCCCTCCTTGAGGGTAGGAATTATCTTACTTTTAAAGTATTTTTGGATCTTCAGTTCTTAAGACAATGCCTGGCCCATAGTAAGTACTTAATAAATGCCTCTAGCACACAGTAAGTGCTTAATGGATGCCTGTTAAGTGACCAAACTCTACACAAAGGTGTAATGATGAGGGCAGAGTCAAATGGTGGAGTAAGAAAAAGCAACTGAATCTAGCTCCCCACTCTCCCTTATCCACAACGACCTAAAGAATACATTTGTCAGAACTGTGATTAAGAAAGTTGAGGAAAAGTCACAATGAATCATTTTTTCCAGGGAGACAGAGAAGTCTGCCGACATTGGCGACAGGGTCTGGTCAGGAACATGAACAGCAGCAGGGAATATTCTAACACAAGGGGAGAGAAAGTGGGCAGAGACAGAACACAAGGGCAGGAAGGAAGCACCGGGGCAGAAATATGATGTGGCAGTTCTATCCAGGTCATAGATCAAGGACATAGAGGAGGCATGAAAATTGTGGGCCATAGCTGTACAATGAGTAAGGAACAAGTTTGAGAAATGTAACTATGTGGCTTTGATCCCAGGAAGAGAATGGTGACTCAGTTCTAGACTTCAACCCAATTTTGAAGCCTGCAATGAAATAACTAGGGAAGGGGTCCCAGACTAAAGGAGAGTTAACAGTTCAGTTATTTTGAACCTACAGAGTGATTGATTTGAAGGGCAGTCTAGTGAGATTCTCAAGTAAGTACAATCCTAGAGACCCAAACCTAGTTCAGGAACTCACAGAGCTCAGACAAAAAGGCAGTGAACAGACCTCTCTCTAAGTCACATTAATCTGGGTCCACTGAAAGTTTGCAAGCCCTACTGTAAAAGCAGAATGATATAAAGACAGAATCTCAGGTCAGACATTCACCCCAGTAATGTGCAAATCCCAGAACTAATAGAAAATCCAAAGTCAAGAAGGCTAGAAGAATGAGCAAAGAAACAAACAAAAAAGAACCCCACCATAAAGAGCTATGGTGGTAATAGGGAAGCTCAAGACACAAACATGGAAGAAGAAAATGACTCGAAAACATCTATAAACAAAGCTTCAAGAGAAAATGCAGCTAGGATACAAATCTAATTAAGACTTCCAAGAGTTTAAAAAATTATCTTAAAAATCAAATGAGAGCTATGAAAGGGATTAAAAAAAAAGAATCTACAGCTTAGAAAAAGAGAAGCAAAACCTAACTGGAGAAAATAACACTTTTCAGAATTCGTCAAGTAGAAACTAATGACTCCATAAAAAATCAAGAAGAAATAAGACAAAGTAAAAAGGCTGAAAAAAATAAGAAATGTGAACTATCTCGTAGGAAAAATAACTGACTTGGAAAACAGGTTGAGGAAATATAATTTGAGGATCAATGGACTACCTGAAAGCTATGAACAAAAGAGCCTAGACATCATTTTTTAAGAAATCAAAAACTGCCCAAATATCTTAGAACTAGAGGGCAAAGAAACTGTTTATTGCCTCCTGAAAGGAACCTCAAAATGAAAATTCCCATGAATATTATAGTCCAAATCCAGAGCTACCAGGTCAAGGAAAAAATACTACAAAACATCCAGAAAAAAGAAAAAAACTGAAGTAGTGAGGAGGCAGGATCATACAAAATTTAGCAGCCACTACTTCAAAGAAACAAAAGGCTTGGAATATGATATTTCAGAGGGCAAAAAAACCCTAGGCTTACATACAAGAATAACCTGCCTAACAAAACGAAGTAAAAATTTAGAGGGTAAAAAATGGAAAGGTTTGTACAGCTATGGCCCATAAGGCCCTTAAGGAAATAGAAAACCTCCAAGGATTCCTGATGAGATCAGCACTGAACTGAAAATCTGACATACAAACATAGGAATCAAGAAAAACATAAAAAAGTAAATGTGAATGAGAAATCGTAAGGAAGTAAACAAGGTTAAATTGTTTATATTCCTATGTGGGAAGATAATACACGTACCACCTCAGAACTTTTATCATCATCAAGGGTCATAGAGGGATTCTAAGAAGACTGAGGGCCTGGGTGTGACTTTATTCTGTATGTTTGGATGATATCCAAAAATAAATGGAAAAGTGGAGGAGTATACTAGAAGGGGAAGAAAGGAGAGGAAGAATGGAAAAAATTATTTCAAATAAAGGGGGTACTCAAGGAGTTTATACAACAGAGAGAACAGAGGGACACTTTGCCCTAGCTCTCATCTGAACTAGTTAAAGGAAGGACACACACTCACACAGGAATAACAGTGAAATGGGAGGAAAAAGGAAGATAGATTATGAGAAGTAATAGAAGTAAAACAGAATATCCTACAGGGAGTAGGAGGGGGAAGGGCTACGAAAGGGGGGGAATGGTAAGAAGGGAGGGAAGAAGTAAGGGGGGAGGGAAAGAAAAAGGAGGGGGGCTGATAAGAAGGGAATACTGAGGGAGGTGGTGGTCAAAAGGAAAACTTAAGGAGTGGAAGGGAGAAGGGGAGAAAAATAAAAGTATAAACAGGGGAGGGAATAGGATGGATGAAAAGAGACAGAGAATAATCATAACTATGAATGTGAATGGGATGAACTCTCCCATAAAACAGAGGCAGATAGCAGAATGGATTAAAAACCACAATCTTACAATATACTGTTTACAAGAAACACATCTGAAACAAAGGGATACACACAGGGTAAAGGTAAAAGGTTAGAATAAAATATATCATGCCTCAGCTAAAGTAAAAAAAAGCAGGGGGAGCAATCCTTATCTCAGATAAAGCAAAAGCAAAAATTAATCTAATTAAAAGAGATAAGGAAGGAAACTATATCCTGCCAAAAGGCACCACTGAGAATGAAGCAGTATCTATTACTTGACATATATAGACCAAGTGGTATAGCATCCAAATTCCTAGAGGAGAAGGTAAGGGAATTAGAGGAAGAAATAGATAGCAAAACTATACTAGTGGGGGACCTCAATCGACCCCTTTCTTTCTTTTTTTTTAAAAGCAATTGGGGTTAAGTAATGTGCTCGAGGTTACATGGCTAGTCATTATTTATGTGTGGGTGCTCATTTTCTGAGGCCAGATTTGATCTCGGGTCATCCCAACTCCGAGGCCGGCGCTCTTACTCTGCCACCTAGCCGCCCCAATCTCCCTCTTTCTGAACTTGATAAATCCAACCTCAAAATAAACAAGAAAGAAGTTAAGGAGGTGAATAGAATCTTAGAGAGGGTAGGTATGATAGATCTCTAGAAAAAACTGAATGGGGATAAAAAAGAATATACCTTCTTTTCAGCAGTACATGGCACATACAACAAAAATCGACCATATACTAGGACATAAAAACCTCACAATTCAGTGCAGAAAGGCAGCAATATTAAATGCATCCTTCTCAGATCATGATGGAATAAAAATCATATGCAATAAAGAGCCATGGAAAGATAGACTAAAAATTAATTTGAAACTAAACAACGTAATCCTAAAGAATGAGTGGGTCAAACAAGAAATCAAAAAAAAAAAAAACAATCAGTAACTTCATTCAAAAGAATGACAATGAGACAACATGCCAAAATTTGTGGGATGCAGCAAAGGCAGTTCTTAGTCGAAGTTTTATATCTCTGAGTGCATACATGAATAAATTAGAGAAAAGGGAGGTCAATGAATTGGGCATTCAATTGAAAAAGCTAGAAAAAGAACTGAAAACCCACAATTAAATGCTAAATTAGAAATAATGAAAACCAAAGGAAAGATTAATAATATTGAAATTAAGAAAACTATTGAATTAATAAATAAAACTAAGCGCTGGTTTTATGGAAAAAAAAAAACAACAACAACAACACAATAACAACAATAAAATTGATAGACCCTTAGCCAATATGATAAAAAAAAAGAAGAAAACCAAATTATGAGTATCAAAAATGAAAAGGGTGAATCTACCTCCGATGAAGAGGAAATTAAAACAATAATTAGGAATTATTTTGCCAAATTATATGCACATAAATTTGACAATCTTAGTGAAATGGATGAATATTTACAATAATATAAGCTGCCCAGATTAACTGAAAAGGAAGTAAATTACTTAAATAACCCCATCTCAGAAAAAGAAATCAAACAAGCCATCAGCGAACTCCCCAGGAAAAAATCTCCAGGGCCAGATGGATTTACTAGTGAATTCTATCAAACATTTAAAGAACAACTGATTCCAATACTCTACAAACTATCTGGGAAAATTAGTGAAGAAGGAGTCCTACCAAATTCTTTCTATGACACAAATATGGTAGTGATACCTAAATCATGAAGAGATAAAACGGAGAAAGAAAATTATGAACCAATTTCCCTCATGAATTTAGATGCAAAAATTTTAAATAAAATATTAGCTAAAAGACTACAGAAACTATCACAAGAATAATACAATTTGATCAGGTAGGATTTATTCCAGGAATGTAAGGATGGTTTAATATTAGGAAAACCATCAGTATAATTGATCATATCAACAATAAAACTAGCAGAAACCACATGATTATCTCAATAGATGCAGAAAAGGCTTTTTGACAAAATACCACATCATTCCTATTAATAACACTAGAAAGTATAGGAATAAATGGAGCCTTCCTTATAATAATAGGTAGCATCTATTTAAAACCATTAGCAAGTATTATATGTAATGGGAATAAGCTAGAAGCATTTCCAATAAGATCAGGAGTGAAACAAGGGTTGTCTACTATCACCCCTCTTATTCAATCTGGTACTAGAAATGTTAGCAGTAGCAATTAGAGAAGAAAAAGAAATCAAAGGAATCAAATTAGCCAAAAAAGAGACCAAGCTATCACTCTTTGCAGATGATATGATGATATACTTAAAGAATCCTAGAGAATCAAGTAAAAAACTACTTGAGACCATAAATAAATTTGGCAAAGTTGCAGGATATAAAAGAAACCTACATAAATCCTTGGCATTCCTGTATATCTCTAATGAAATTCAACAGCAAGATATAGAAAGAGAAATCCCATTTAAAGTTACTGTAGACATTATAAAATATTTGGGAATCTACCTGCCAAAACAAACCCAGGACCTATATGATCACAACTACAAAACACTTCTCAAACAAAAAAAGTCAGATCTAACTAATTGGGAAAATATCAATTGCTCATGGCTGGGTATAGCTAATATAATAAAAATGACAATTTTACCCAAACTAAATTATATAGTTAGTGCCATACCAATCAATTTACCAAAAAACTACTTTATAGAGCTAGAAAAAATAGTAACAAAATTTATTTGGAAGAACAAATGGTCTAGAATATCAAGGGAATTAATAAAAAGAAATGCTAGGGAAGGTGGACTAGCTATACTAGATTTTAATCTGTATTAAAAAGCTTCAGTCATCAAAACTACTTGGTTTAACTGACGGATAGAGTAGTGGATCAATAGAACAGACTGGGCCCACGAGATTCAACAACCAATGAGTATAGTAATCTATTGTTTGATAAACCCAAAGACCCCAGTTTTTGGGATAAGAACGCACTATTTGACAAAAACTGCTGGGGAAACTGGAATATAGTATGGCAGAAACTGGGCATAGACCATTATCTAACAACATATACCAAAATCAAGTCTAAATGGGTGCATGATCTAGACATAAAGGATGATACTGGAAGCAATCTGGGAGAACAAGGAATAGTTTATCTGTCAGATTTGTGGAAAGGTCATAAAAGACTTTATGACCAAACAAGAATTAGAGAACATTATAAAATGCAAAATGGATAATTTTGATTACATTAAATCGAAAAGCTTCTGTACAGACAAAGCCAATATAACCAAGATTAAGAGGGAGGTGGGAAATTGGGAAAGAATTTTTACAACCTCTGTCGCTGATAAAGGACTCGTTTCTAAAATATACAGAGAATTAAGTCAAATCTATAAGAATACAAGTCATTCCCCAATTGATAAATGGTCAAAGGATATGAACAGGCAGTTTTCAGAGAAAGAAATTAAAGATATCTATAAGCCTATGAAGAAATGCTCTAAATCACTACTGTTTAAAGAAATGCAAATCAAAACAACTCTGAGATACCACATTTCACCAGTCAGATTGACTAAGATGACAAAACAGGAAAATGACAAATGCTAGAGAGAATGTGGGCAAATCGGAACACTAATGCATTGCTGGTAGAGTATTGAGCTGATCCAACCATTCTGGAAAGCAATCTGGAATTATGCCCAAAGGGCTATAAATAATTTCATACCCTTTGACCCAGCGATACCACTTCTAGGGTTATATCCCAAAGAAATCATAGAAGTGGGAGGAAGACCCATATGTACAAAAATATTTATAGCAGCTCTTTTCGTGGTTGCAAAGAATTGGAAATTAAGGGGGTGCCCATCAATTGGGGGAATGGCTGAATAAGTTGTGGTATATGCATGTAATGGAATACTATTGTGCTATAAGAAATGAGGAGGAGGCAGTTTTCATATTTACCTGGAGAGGCTTATACAAACTGATGCTGAGTGAGAAGAGTAGAACCAGGAGAAACTTGTAGACAATCACAGACAACATATATGTGATAACCATCTATGACAGACTGGACTCTTCTCAGCAATGCAGTGATATAAGTCCATCCCAAAAGACTCATGATGGAGAGAGATGTCTACTTCCAGAGAAAGAACTAGAAAGAACTGAGTTTGAATCCTGATTGAAGCAAAGTACTTGATCTCTTTCTTTTTATTGTTCGGCTTTATTTCCTCTTTACCATTTTTCATTCCATCTAGTACAATCTGCCTTTGTAACCTGACTGATGTCTAATGTGAAAGTATTTGCAGATCCTATACTGAATTGTATGCCGTTGTGGGGGGGAGGGGGGGCGAGAGGAGGGAAGGGAGGGAGAGAAAATTTGAAACTCAAGGAATTATGGAATTGAATCTTGTAAACTAAAAGTAAACAAATTAATAAAGACAAAAAAAGAAAAAATATTAAAAAAATAAAATTCTATTTACTTCCGGGGGGGGGGGGAGAGAGATTTATTCCAAGAATGTAAGGATAGTTCAATATTAGGAAAACTATCAGTATAATTGGTCACATCAACAACAAAACTAGCAGAAACCAAATGATTATCTCAACAGATGCAGAATAGGCTTTTGACAAAATACAACACCCATTCTTACTGAAAACACTAGAAAGTATAGCAATAAATGAAGTCTTCCTTAAAATATTAAGTAGCATCTATCTACAACCATCAGCAAGTATTATATATAATGGGGATAAGCTAGAAGCACTTCCAATAAGATCAAAGTGAAAAAGGATATCCACTATCACCCTTCTTTTTCAATTTGGTACTAGAAATGTTAGCAGTAGCAATAAGAGAAGAAAAAGAAATTGAAGGAATCAAATTAGGCAAAGAAGACACTAAGCTATCACTCTTTGCAGATGATATGATGACATACTTAGAGAATCCTAGAGAATCAAGTAAAAAACTACTTGAGACAATAAATAAATCTGGCAAAGTTACAGGCTATAAAATAAACCCACATAAATCCTCAGCATTCTTATATATTTTTATTGAAATTCAACGGCAAGAGATAGAAAGAGAAATTCCATTTAAAGTTACTGTAGACATTATAAAATATTTGAGAACTGACCTGCCAAAACAAACCCAGGATCTATATGAACACAATTATAAAACACTTTTCACACAAATAAAGTCGGATCTAAATAATTGGAAAAACATCAATTGCTCATGGCTAGGTTGAGCTAATATAATAAAAATGACAATTTTACCGAAATTAAATTATATTTATTTAGTGACATTTCAGTGCCATACCAATCAATCTACCAAAAACTTATTTTGTAGAGCTCGAAAAAACAGTAACAAAATTCATTTGGAAGGACAAAAGGTCCAGTATATCAAGGAAATTAATGGAAAGAAATGCTAGAGGGTGGCTAGGTGGCACAGTGAGTAAGAGCGCTGGCCCAGAGTTGGGAGGACCCGGGACTGGTTCCAGCCTCAGTTACTTAGCACCCACACATAAATAACTAGCAGTGGAACCTTGAGCAAGTTACTTAACTCCAATTGCTTTAAAAAAAAAAAAAGTGGTCTAGCTATACCAGATTTTAATCTGTATCATTAAACAGCAGTCATCAAAACTACATGGTACTGCCTGAGGAAAAGAGTAGTGGATCAGTGGAATAGATTAGGTACACAAGATACAGCAGTCAATGACTATAGTAATCTACTATTTGATAAACCCCCAAACTCCCTGCTTTTGGGATAAGAACTCACTATTTGGCAAAAACTGCTGGGAAAATTGGAATATAGTGTGGCAGAAACTGGGCATTGACCAATATCTTACACTGTATACCAAAATCAAGTTGAAATGGGTGCACAATCTAGGTATAAAGGCTGATACTTCAAGCAATCTGGGAGAGCAAGGAATAGTTTATCTGTCAGATTTATGGAGAAGGGAAGATTTTATGAACAAATGAGATAGAATGCATTATGAAATGCAAAATGGACAGTTCTGATTACATTAAATTGAAAAATTTCTGTACAAATAAAGCCAATGTAACCAAGATTAAGAGGGAAGTGGAAAATTGGGAAAGAATTTTAAAAACCTGATAAAGGTCTCTGATAAAGGTCTCATGTCCAAAATATATAGAGAACTGAGTCAAATCAGTAAGAATACAAGTCATTCCTCAATTGATAAATGGTCAAAGGATATGAACAGGCAGTTTTCAGAGGAAGAAATTAAAGATATCTATAAACATATGAAAAAATGCTCTAAACCACTCACTACTGATTAGAGAAATGCAAATCAAAACAATTCTGAGGTACCATATCTCACTTGTCAGATTAGCTAAGATGACAAAACAGGAAAATGGTGGAGAGGATGTGGAAAAATTGGAACACAACTGCATCACTGGTGGAGTAGTGAACTGATCCAACCATTCTGGAGAGCAATCTGGAACTATGCCCAAAGAGTTATAAAAAACTGCATACCCTTTGACCCAGCAATACCAATTACGGGGCAACATACCAAAGAAATCACAGAAGTGGGGAAAAAAGGCTCATATGTACAAAAATATTTATAGCAGTTCTATTTGTGGTGGCAAAGAACTGGAAGTTAAGGCGATGCCCATCAATTGGGAAATGGTTAAACAAGTTGTGGTATATGAATATAATGGAATACTACTGTGCTATAAGAAATGAGGAACATACGGATTTCATAGTAACTTGGAGAGACTTATATAAACTGATGTTAAGTGAGAAGAGTAGAAACAAGAGAAATTTGTACACAATTACAAACACATAGTATGTGTGTTGACTAACTCTGACTCCTCTCAGCAATGCATGGTTATAAGACAACTCCAAAAGACTCATGATGGAAAGAGGTGTCCACATCCATAGAAAGAACTAGAGTCTGAATGCAAGTTGAAGCAAACTACTTGCTCTTTTTTTTGTTTGTTTTTCCTTCTTTCAAACTGTTTACTCCACTGGTTATAATTTTTCTTTACAACTTGACTAATGTTTAATGTGAGGGTATTTGGAGATCTTATATTTGATTGCATGCTGCCCTGAAAAGGAAATCTGAAACTCAAGGGATCGTGGAACTGAATGCTGTAAACTAAAAGTAAATAAATAAATATAAATGAAAAGGAGAAAATCACTCCAGCTGCTGTGTGGAGGATAGATTAGAGAAAGGCAAGAGAACCAATTAGAAGGGCATAGTTCAGAGGTGATAAAGGGCGGCCACTTTAAGTAGACTGAAGGGGTGTATATAAAAGATGTGGAGGTAAAACTGAGAAGTCCTGGCAACAGATTGGATATATATGGTGAGGGAAAATTAAGGAGGAAAGGATGATTGTAAACCTAGAAGGATGAATGGATATATGGCAATGCCCTCAAGAGAAATATCGAAGTTTGGAGAAAGGTGGGTTTTGGTGGAAAGATAACAAGTTCTATTTTAGACATGTTGAATTTGGGATGCCTTGAGGGCATCTAGGTTAAATGGACTCTGTGACTGAATGAATGATTCTGTGATTTAATCCAATTTCCTTACTGTATTCATGAGGTTACCTGTACTCATGGGGCCAGGAAGGTAACATTTTATATGTACTCACTTTCTCTCTTACAATATACTAGCATTTCTTTATATGTACATTTTATAGACACTTAAAATCTTAGAGGTAAATAAAACTTTCATCATATTCACATCATCTAAACCACCCACCAGAAAAGAGTAAGTTAACTGATCAATGAAACATAAGCATGGCTAATAACTTTGTATTTCTTCCTGTATACTGTTAAGATTATGTATGTGAGGGGCGGCTAGGTGTCGCAGTGAACAGAACACTGGCCATGGAGTCTGAAGGACCTCAGCTCAAATCCTGCCTCAGACACTTGATACACTTACTAGCCTTGTACTTTGGGCAAGTCACTTAACCCCAATTGCCTCCAAAAAGAAAAAAAAAAGATTATTTATGTGTATATGTGTGTGTGTATACACATACATACATACATATACATGGATAGATACAGATATAAAAACACCAATACATGAGCCTGATTCAGTTTTTTTGATTCAATTGTTTTGTTATCAGTGGCCACAACCATACTACAGAACATGAGACACTATGTCAATCAGGAATTTCTATTAATATTCTGTTAATGTTTATTTTTTTAAACAAAAAAAATTTAATTTCTAACTAGGAATTACTTTTAAATGTTTTAAAACCCTATTCTTCCACCTGATGTTCTCTCCAACCTCAAGTACTTCATGTAATCTCAAGAGAAATGGATCTTTCCTAAGCCAAAATTATTTTAGTTTATTTCTTAAAAAACAACAACAAATATGTCACATGAAAGTTGTGTCATGTTTTGGGTCTAGAGTGAGGAAACATAAAGGTATCACAAAAATCAATCTCATAGTAACAAGCTACTTAAAGTAATTCTAAAAGGTTGAGAATTAATGTTCTAATGGCATATTTGTACTTGGCAAGTAGTTTTGAAAATAAAATCAATAATAATAGCAATAACTAGAATTTATATGTAGTGCAGTAAGATTTGCAGTGTTGTACATACCTAATTTTTCTCTTCAAAACTTTAAGGTAAAGTTAATTTCAAACATAGTTTATAACCTATGGATAAAGTTCTATGAATTATTCTTCATTTCAAAAGATAAACATGGTTAGAAATGGGAATACCAAAGAGGAAGACAGGAAGAAAGCAAAGCTAATGGTGGTTTATAACTCTACTGTACGCTTTCACCATGACGCCTGTATTTTTTAACAAGCACACACAATGCAAAGTCAGAAGTGCCTTAATTGGTTCCTCTTTACCATGTTTCTGACCATTGTTTAGAGTGACAAGGACAAGAAAGGAATTCACAGTGAAAAAACAAAGAATGAACAAAAAATTAACTTTACTCTGAGGTACTTTTTACGTTCAGGTAGGAGGGAGGAGATAGGAATGGGAAATTTTACAGAAGCATGAAGTAAAAATACCTTGTTTAAATCTCATGGATGCTTAAAGAAACAAATTGATGTAGTTCTCATCTACATGACAGGCTAGTGAAAAGTTTCCAAACTTTCTCAGTTCATGGCACTACCAGTATTCTCAGTAAATTTTTTTTATAGTACCCTCTAGGCCAAAAGTAATACCTAACAGTTCTGTTTAAATAATTAGGTTTAAACAGCTTAATAAGTATTTATGTCTTAACAACTTAGTAGCCCCTTCTGAAAAAATAATACACAAAACTGAAAGAAAAATATAATATTTAATTTTATTCTTAAAAAACCACAATTACTTGATAATGAAGTGTGTGCACCTATTGGGCACTGCAGTTTTTCAAATCTTTTAATTAAACTGGACACCACCACCCTCATTTCCTGCTTCACATTGATTTTTGTGTGGTACCTGCTTTTTATCATCGCCACGCTGCTGAAAATAAGCTGTGAAAAGATAAAGCATCACAAACCAGTAAGTGGAGAAGTTACTGGCATAGCAAAAAGTATGAGTAAACAAAACCACATTTCAACCATTTGAGAACTAAAAGGGAATGTAGTGCAATCTAATGTTGAAACTGCGAATTACCTCAAACTAATAATCTGAATGACTGTTTTCCCTGAAAATTCAAAATATGCTAAGGCACCCTTGTAAATTCTCTGTGGTATCCCTTGGCACCACAGGTGGGAACTCTGGGGTCAATATTCATTGCAAAACATAATTATGCAATGGAAATGGAACTCATGAGGATATCTGAGTCAAAGAAAGCACACTCATAGTCTCTAATTCAATGGGGTTTAAAATCTGATACAGTAAATAGAAAATACAGAATATAGGGGAACTAACTGTTTTAATAAGACTAGTTTGGGTTCTAAGAAAGCTGTTTTCACTAGATTCCTTGCAGGATAAAATTATATAATGACTACCTTTAAAAACTTAATGTTAATTGTATAGTAAATGTTTTCATTAATCATTCTGAATACAAGTTTTTTGGTAAATCTATCCACTATATAAAAATGGAACCACAATTACAATAAATTTCGTAAAAATACACATTTTCAGCACTAGCTTTAGAAAGAGATACTATAAATGTCCAAAGAATTAAAAGACAAATGGTCTGTTTCAACTGGTATTGCTGTAATAAACATAAAAACTTTTAATTGAGGAGATTCTGACTTATCATTATGGATCAGCAAATTTACAATGGAAGGCACTAAGTTCAAATACATACATTATTTTATAGTGTTCTATTTATAATGGTTACCTAAATCTCTTTGATAAAGATAAGATAGAAATGGCTTACATATTATTATACCTTAGAAGATGAAATTTCACAGCTGAAAGCATTTGGAATTCTAAAATAGCTAATTTATCACAGAAAATAAAATATAGATATGAATCTAATATTTAAAGGATTTCACATATATTTATACATTTAAATTAGTGATATCAACACAAAGTTGTCTAGTCATACAATAAATTATTTCTATTTTTCTAATGTGACACCTATATACAGGTTTTCTTAAAGAAGTTCTTTCTAGTCAGTTTAGTTATAGCTAAGAAAATGGCTTTTTTTTTAACATACAGCAATTTGATGGCTATTATTATAAACTAAAAGTGCCCCTTGATTGAAAATAGATTCTTGTGAATAATAAATAACCATCAAAGTCAGAAAACCAATTACGCCCTTTGACAAATAATTTTTTGTAAAAATAGTCTTATGAAAAAATCTACATGCAAGCATAATTTAAAAGGAAAAAAAGAAAATTAAGGAAATAGAGTTTGCAAACATACTCGATGCTTTCTACAATTACAATACCCTGTGGATTTTTCTTTTTACCTCTCCTAACCACCAGTATCCCTTTAATTAAGGTGGCTGCTTTCTTTCAAAAGCCTTAATGTAAAGATTAAAACATTTAAATAATGCAATTTTAGATAAAGTTTCTTAGACTTCTTAAAAAACAAAAGCTCCAAGTTGTTAGGTATTTTTGATTATTTAAATGATTTAGATTTCAATTAAAAAACTATCATGAAAAATTTTCCTTCTACAGTATGATTTAAGTTAATTTCATACTGTTCTGTGATTTTATGTAGTCATATTTAATTTTTTAGAAAGACCTTTCTTTGTAGTTCTTTAAACTGATTTCTAATAAACTAGTATGACTCCTCGGCAAATGCATATCTTTGTTTAAGAGGGTTCAGAATTGAGTGAAATTAGGGGACTTAAAAAAAAAGTAGGGCAAACATTTATACTATTTATTGACATAAACATTTGAAAAAGACCTGATCAAGGGAAAATTCATTCTTTTAAGTCTTCTAACATAAGACTCTTTTTGTCATGAATAGTAAAGTTTGTGAGGCCCCACTTGAATTCCCAGGAAAGAAAAAAGATACATTACCAGTGCAGAAGTTCATAAGTGTAGAAGTATCACATAGTGAATCGAGACTAAGCAAGCTGTCTTCCATTCTTGCCACCTACATTACAAGCACTATAAACCAGCTCGTCTACGTTTCCTGCTGCCTTTCCAGAGTTTCAGAACAAATCCCAGCTCTCTAAATCTGACGGCATACTTGGAATTCTGAGGAAATCCTCCCAATCCAGATGGCCCACCACAAAGCACTTCTGTATTGGCACAAATAAAAACTTCTCAAGATATCTCTTCTCCAACCTCTTTGCTTGTTCAGTTGGAGAAAATTGTTGTTTTTGTTTGTTTTCTCTCATTTATAAAAGGAGACAGAGAAGGAGGCAAAATTGGATCCAGAGAGCACAAGCAGAGAGCACGAAGGCAAAAGGGGGTGGGATATAGACAAAAATTTAGGCTGCTCTGGGGCGTGGCGAACTTCAGGCAGCAGAAATACTTGAATTAATGTACCACATGCATATTCACTACAGTATATGCTAGTACCAAAGTATAATTTTTTAAAAATCTCCGATTAGTCATTTATAGTTAAAAATCTTCTCTAACCCATAGAACTGTTCACCTTCTAAAACATAAACCAAATATATAATCATTAGTTTATATAGTAAAGTTTGAAAACCAGTCCCAGAATTTCTTCCTAATAGTCAAAAGGGCAGTCTTTCTTAAAACATAAAAGTCACATTTCCTGTTAGGCTTTTAAAAAAAAATGTACAAAATATGATTTGCTTCCATTTAAAGAAAATAAGGATATAATTAGATTTTTCTTAAATCAATGGAAAATGTCTAGGTTTCAAGATTTTAATATTGAAAGTTATTTTGGCAGATTTATTACAATCACTTTACTGAAATAAAAATAAATGGATATGTAACCAAGAGTAAAAAGGACAGTCATTTCTCCTAAATTACTGATTCCAAAATATTTGTAGAAATTTAAAAGTGACATTTATATAATTTGTAAATTGAAAAGTATTAATTTCCAACATTGTAATTTTGAATTCAAATTATAACATGGTCCTATTTTGTTTCTTACAAAATCTCAAAGTCCAGATGAACTAATGAGAATGATAAACATTCACTCATTTTGGTTAGTTACTCCTTAAAAGTCAACTGGCAGAATGAATTTATGATGCTAAATTTCAAAACAAAACTATTCAAAATAAGTTATTATTTACATTATCTCTGGAGTAAATATGATTTAGATACTTTCAAATGTTATGTAGATGACTGAGAAGGGCACCTCCTAAATGAAATAAACATAGAAACAAAATGATTATGTTGTACATTACAAAAAAAAGGGGAAATCCTACTTAAAGAATTGTTTTGTTCTGTCAAGGATCAAGACTAAATCCAAGTAACAGATAATATATCTGGCCAGATGACAAGCTGGAAAAAAGCTAGCCAACAGGAAAACCAATCAAAAGCCTCATAAAAGTAAAAAAGATCACAAGTATAATTTCAAAGATGATAAACAAAATCTATAGATTTTTGGCTCAGAATTAAATATGGGCCTTTTGCAATTATGATGACTAATCAATTTTCAGAGAGTAACTACACAATATTTTATAGCTGAAGACAATCTTACAACAGGGGTTCTGAACTTTTTTTGTCATGTAGCCCTTTGGCAGTTTGGTGAAACCTATGGATTTCTTCTCAACATTTTTAAATGTATAGAATAAAATACATAGGATTACAAGGGAAACCAATTCTACTAAAATAAATATCAAAATAAATTTTTAAAAAACTTGAAACAACTTCACTAATCCTCTAAAATGGGCAGCTAGCTACATGAACCCTTTGGGGGATTTATAAACTCAAGATGAAGGACCCCTCCCCTAAAAAATTACATAGTCCTCAAAAAAATATATAGATTGTTTTACTCTCCACCAAATATTCACTTGTAAATATGAATATAAATCACTTCACAACCCAACAAGTCAGAGGGCTTTAGGTTCCTAATACTGACCTTAAGAAAATACTATCATTCTTAGATTATACAATCACAATAACAAAAACTTATTGGATAGAAATCCAAGAAAATGTAGGGTAAGCAGTATAAAGAAAAAACTGAGAGCAAAACTGGCTTTAAAAAAAATCACTTCTGTATACAAAATACATGGTTAGATTAGCTAAGAAAATATCTTTATCACTGCTTTAAAAATAGCATTTTAAAGGTTAAATGAAAGATTCAATTTAAATGTCTTTTTCCCAAACTTTTATACATAAACAAAAAGATTTCCTAGTTCATTTATTTTCAGTAATATCTAACTTTAAAAACTATAGCATCACAAAGGGATTTTGGCATTTTATCATAGTAAAATTTAACCTGTAAAATGGATAATTCTTTCTCATTCAGATCATGGGATCAATAAAGGGCTGGAGAGAATCATCTAGAACAATCCCTCATTTTCTACAAGAGGCAAATGAGACCCATTGGATTAAGTGACTTGCTCAATGCCACAAAAGCAATCAACAGGAAAGATGAAATTAATCTCATGTCCTCTTATTGAGGGCCAATCCCTTTCTATTTGTACCACTCCAGATCTCAGCACCACCACTAAAATTAAAGGAATTGCCTAGGTTTTAAAATATTCCATAGCCTTTTTTACTTTTTCTAATACCCATTTTTTTTGGTCTTTTCCTCTGGTATTTATTATCTCCACCAAACTAAATAAAAGCCTGTTGTTTTTTTTTTAATTTGATTTTAAATTAAAACAATGTGGCTTGGTGATAGATTACAGGCCTCAAATGGTAACTGGATATAATACAAACTGGTCCAGAAACCCATCTCCACAAAACAGAAGTGACAAAGGGCATGTCTTATAGACAATCATATATACATATCACACAATGGAAAGGCAGCACATTTATTAACCTTTTCTTGCTTCCTGGTGGCTACTTCCTAGTTTACTGAGAAGACTTAGTCTATCTGACATGAATTTCCTTAGCTTCTTTTCCTTTTTAGTTCAAAAATCTCTAACTTCACTCTATCCTTTCCTAAAGAAGAGATGCCCCTCTCCCAGTTCTAGGGCTAGCATCCCTTCTACTGTGTCCTTTAGCATATCCTCTTTAAGACTTCTATCCACCAAAAGTTCTTTTCATAAGGTTGGGTCGGGTCAAGATACTGACATTAAGGGTGGCTAGATGGTGCAATGAATAGAAAACTGGTCCTGGAGTCAGGAGGACCTGAGTTCAAATGTGGCCTCAGATACTTAACACAAGCCGTGTGATCTCAGACAAGTCACTTTACCCCACTGTCCTGTCTTCCCCTCTCCAAAAACAGAGGAAAAAAAAAGATATTGACATTAACATTCTCTTTCCATCCTATCATTGCCAAATTCAGTGAAAGAATGGTCAACACACCACTCCATTCTATCTGATTTACTTTTCAGCCCTTTCTAATTTGGTGTTCCACTATGACCACCCTCTAGAAAACAAACTATTTTCTTAAGGATCATCAATGACCAAATCCAATGGCTTTTTCTCATTTTCCTTGGTCCTTTCATAGTACCTGAGATTACTCACCACCTCAGTTAAATGCCCTTATGTTACCGTAGTGACAGAATGCTTAGTTTTCCTTCCCTCTAAAATAGTGTTTCTTAGTCTTCTTTTCTCAGTCCATAATTCTCTTTGGAGTCCCAATCCTGCATTTTAACTGCCAAGACTTCTAGTACCTCAAAATCAATGCATTTAAAATGAAATTAATCATTGTATAAACAATATTGTCTACTAGGCAGGTAACTGAATCTTAGAAACAGGAAGAAGTGAGTATGAATCTAACATCCTGTACTAGGTATATGACAATAGGCATGTCATGTAACCTCTCGGTGTCAATTTCCTCACATGTAAAATTGAGGAAGTCTCTGCCGTATCTACCTCACAGGGTAACTGTGGGGCTCAAATGAGAAAATGAACATAAAACACTCTACAAAAGGTCTATTATTATGCTATTTCCCTACTCAAAAGCAACTGCTTACCAGCTTGGAACAAAATATCAAATGGCAATATGTCTATCTTTGTATATATGTTTATTTATCTATAGATAGATAGATCTATAGTGGGAAGACTCTTTTAGAGGGCATCACAGGTTCAGTCAATAAACAGCCAAGTAATTTTAAGCTCTGAGGACAAGGACTGAACCATCCTATTCTAAATTTACATTACCTTGATTTCTGAATATATCCCCTTTTCTTTCCCTAGTCTAACCTTACTTTACAAACGAGGAAACTGAGACTCATAGGAGTCAAGTGACTGGATTAAGGTCACACAAGCTCTAACTATTAGGCAGGCATCTTCAGCAGAGTATCCTATTTATCCTCTAGACAAAAAGGGAAAAGCAGAGTTAGGAAGGAGAAAGAAGATCCTCTCCAGATTTCCTAAGGACCCTTTATCCTAAATCTCCAGCTCATAAAGAAGATAAGGGTATAACTGAGACAAGGAATGAGGTGAATTTCCAGAGAGTACAATGGAATATAGAGAGGCAGCACTGCCCAGTCAGGAAGGTGTATATGTTGGCTACTATGGCCTGGACAAATGACTTACCCTCTTGGTAGTTCAGAAAAATCTAAGATTCTAATTGGAGAGCTGATGTATAACAGCATGGGTAGAGGGAGTTTCTTTACCAGGAGTTCTCTACACTAATAAAATCACAAGTCCAGTCAAAAAACAAATGTTAATTCCCTGAGGACAGGGATTGTACCATTTTTGTCTCTGTAACTTACCACTTATTATAGTGTCTGGCATAAAGTAATGCTTAATAAATGCTTGCCAAATGAATAATTGTATTTCTTGAATAATTGTTCTAATAATTATATATTCTAATTACTATTTTAAATTTTAACAGAAAGGAAGTTGGGAAAAATGCTTGTTCATTGAAAAAAATTAAAAGTTGCTTTTTTACAAATTTTATCTACTCTTTATAGAAGTTTTTTCTACTGATCAGTGGTTCTTGGTACACAAAAGGTTCTCTACCTTCAATTTTATACTAAAATAACCCAATTGCATAACTTTTATCAAATTTCTGATGTCATTCCTGAAATAGAAACCTCATTTATAATTTTAAAAAAATTGCCATCTTGTTTTTACATAAAAATTACTACCATTTATACAGCACTTACTATGTGCAAGAAAGACAGCTAGGTGGCGCAGTGGATAGAGTTTTGGGCCTGAAGTCAGGAAGACTCCCCTTCCCAAGGTAAAATCTGTCCAGATACACTTAATAGCTGTGTGATCCTGGGCAAGTCACTTAACTCTATTGGCCTCAGTTCCTCATCTGTAAAATGAGAAAAAAAAATGGCAAACTACTTCAGTCTCTCTGCCAAGAAAACCCCAAATGGAGTCACAGTGAGTTGGACACGAATGAAAAACTTAACCATATGTACCTGGTACTATGCTAAAAGCTTTAAAATTATCTCATCTGATCCTCAAAAACAACTCTGGTAGGTAGGTGCTATTATTATCGCCAGTTACAGATGAAAAAACTAAGGCAAATAGGGGTTAAGTGACTTGCTTAGGGCCACACAGCTAGTCAAGTGTTGGGAGGCCACATGTGAACTCAGGTCTTCCTGATCCAGGCCCAGCACCTCACCCACTGCACCACCTAGCTGCCTATACCACCTTCATTCCTGAATATTCCTTCTTTCCCTATCCAGTAAACCATACCTTGTAACAAACAATTGAAAACAGAAGTTGTTGTTCAGCAAAAACAACACAACAGCCAAATCTGATTGTATCTATAATGTCCTATACCCAGTTTCCCCCATTTTTGCAATGAAATGAAAGAAGTGCCTTTTAACATGTTTTCTCTAGAACCCAGGCTCACTGGTTCATAATTAAAAAGCATTCAGTTTCTCTCTTTGTTCTATTTTTATTACTGTAGTCTTTGTGTATGTTTTTCCCCTATGCTTACTTCATCATGTGTATGTTTTTCCCCTATGCTTACTTACTTACTTTTATCACATCAAATCAATGTTCCCATTTCTTTAAATTCATATTCCTAATTTCTCATAACACAGTAATACTTCATTACATTCATGTTTAAGAAATATCCAGATGATGCGTTAAAGTCATTTCCTACTATTTATATAAAAATACAAATATAGATATGTATTGTTCGTCAAAGGATCTCTGGGACAAAGGAGTTAGCCATGAGACTCATCAGTGCCAGAAAAAAATTCCTTAGCAGGGCAATGAGAATGAGATACCTGAGTACCTTCCCTACATAACATAACAGACACAACTAACACGAAAATTGCAATTTATATTACGGAAATCATGTTTACTAGATGATAAACTAAAATTTAGGTAAAACTAAAATTTAGGTAAAATCTCAAATTTTCATGTAGGGTATTAAAATAATTTTTCTCTACTCAGACTATAAAAGAAATTTAAATACCTCTTGATGAGCAGAATGCTAAATAAAAATTCATATAAATAAATATTCCTTCTTTCCAAAGTCCTTCCCTAACTAGTTGGTTACAATCACCATTTCTCAGATGCATCTGAATGTAGCAATATGACATAAATAAGATGAAAAGAGAATATATACCAAGTATGAAAGATAACTTGTGCCACTGCACAGAGGAGATTGACAGAGTGTCAGGTTCTGACAAAGTTGGATGTAGTTCATTTCGACTATAATGTAGAATTCATGACAGGGAATAGTGTGGGACAAGGCAAGGAAAGTAGGTAAAATGAAGAGTGCCTAAATGGTATTTGAATGGTATGGTAAATAAATACTAAGAAAATATTTTGAAATTTTCCTAGCCTGAAGTCTTTGCACTCATCTGAGAGAGAAACCCCATCTAAACTCTAAAACGGCATCTTGTGTTCCCTTCTCTAAGGTAAAGCCAAGAAAGAATTCCTTCAAATAATTAGGCTTGTGACCAGACATAGGAAAGGGGTCTTTGACTCTTCCCCTGAAGAGTGGTGGCCTCTTTCTCCCTGCCCTAAAGAGTATAGGTTAATGATCCACCTAAGTGAAGGAGGAAGCTTTAGTTAACAGAAGTGGCCAAAGAGTTGAATGGTTTTAGGAAAATAATTCTCCAAAAGAGTACAGAAAATTTAGTGACTATCATTCTGCTTGATGAAGCAAACTTACCTAAACTCTGACCAGCTTGTACAATCTTAATTTTGAAATATATTTCTTATTCAAAAATGCTATGAATTAGAACTTTAAAATATATTTTGTTAGAGAGCTATTCAATGGAAGGAGACTTTGCTAGTTTAGACATTTTTCTCTAAGCTAAAAAATGCCTAGATTTGCAATAATCCAAAAAAAATTTTTAAAGGTGGTCTTTTGGGGCAGATTGGTGCCTAAACTCAAGAGTACAGATTTTTTTTCTTTGATAATGGTCAGATCTCTATCTTGGAAAGATTATTTTGGCAGCTATGTCAAGAATGGATAAAAGACAGGAAAGACCAGAAACAGAGAGAATGGGTATCTATAGTTACTTTTTATCAATCTGAGGATATTTGATTGGTATTGTGATTTGTATACATGACAATGTTCGAAAAATGCTGCCATATCTCAAAATATGCTATAAAGTAGCAGTCATCAAAATTATTTGTTTTTAGTTAAAAACAAAGATGCAGATCAATGAAATAGATTAGACAAGGAAGAATCAGAAAAAAATGGAACTCAATCCAGTGTTACATAAATCCCCAAGCATAAAATACTCAGGAAAGAAATTCCTATTTGATAAAAACTTCTAGAAACCCCTAGGCTTAGACCAATATGCCATTTTCAACAATAAATTCAAAATGTATGTGACCTTAAAATTAAAGATATTGCTATAAATAATCAGAAGAAAAGCATATCATATACCTTTTGTTGTAATGAGGAGACATATTCCTTTTTTCTTAAAAATGTTTTTGTTGATGTCACTTTTATATTACCATAATTTCCCCCACAATCCTCTCTGAGAGCTTATGATATTTTTTAAATAAAGAAGAGAGAAAAAAATCAACATAACTGGCCAATATTTATGTTGAAAAAGTGTGAAAATCTAAGCAATAAACCTTCCCCACTTCTGCAAAGGAGTGAGGGTGTCTTCTCATATCTCTTTGAAGCCATAGTTCTTCTCAGTAATTTTGCAACATGACTTTTTTTTTGGGGGGGGGGGGGAGTGTGGCTGTTCTTTCCATTTAAATTTTTGTAGGAAGAAAGAAAGTTAAGTATTTATTTAGTGCCTATTATGTGCTGGGTCTGTGCTAAGAACTGGAGAGATATTGTCTCACTTGATTTTTACAGTCATTTTCTATATTGTTTTCTTGATTTTGCTTACTTCACTCTGTATCAAGTTCATATACATCTTTCCAGGCCTCTCTGTACTCATCATATAGATAATTTCTCACTGTATATAGGACTAATCCATTAAATTAATGTACTGTGATTCGTTTAGCCATTCCCAAATGATATGCATCTAATTTGTTTGCAATTCTTTGCCATGACAAAAAGTGCAAAAAAATAAAATTTTCAGTGCATCATCTTCTTATTAATGACCTCCTTGGTGAGACAGTTTTCTTATTAATGACCTCTTTGGTGTATAAGCCAAATAACAGAATCTCTGAATCAAAAAGTATAACATTTTAGTCACTTTATTTACATAACTCCAAAATGGTTGTCTTAATTCATGGCTTCACTAACAACTGGCTGGTTTGCCTATCTTCCCATAACTTTTCTTAACACTATTTCCCATCTTTTATAATCTTTCATTTTGCAAGGTATAAGGTGAAACCTCAATGTTGTTTTATGTGTAATTCTTTTATTATTAGTGATGTGGAGCATTCTTTCATGTGATTGTTACTACTTCGCAAGTCTGCTTTTGAGAACTGTTTCTTCATATCCTCTGACTACTGAATAATAGCTTTTGGTTTTACATAAATGTTAATTGTTTATATATTTTAGATACCAAACCATTATCTGAAGTCAGACTATTATGAACATTTTTCTCCTCATGACTACTTTTCTTCTCATCCTATGTCCATTAATTTTTCTGTGCAGTAGCTTTTCAGTTTCATGCAATGAAAGTTATAAATTTTATCTTTCATAATCTATAAATTAATCTATCTATAATCTATCTCCTACTCATAGCTGTAAGGATATGATCTGCTTTTCTTTTAATATTTTTATATTATAACCTTTACTCTTAAGGACACATATCCATTTAGAACATATTTTAGAAAATGAGATACATCCTTAACCAAACAAAGGATAGAGGCAACCACAGGGGATAAAATGCCTTTGATTATATGAAATGGAAAACCTGTACAAACAAAATTAATGCATGTAGGATAAAAAAGGAAATGGTTAAATCAGAAAAATCTTTCTATCAAATTTTTCAGATAAGGGTTTGGTATCCAAGATATATATATATAGTCAATAGTGATATGACTTTGGGAGATAGATCTAGATATACGTACTTGTATATCTAGATAACAAAGAATGTGAACAAACAGTTCTCAAAAGGAAAATTACAAACTATTAAAAAATCATATAAAAGACTGCTCCAGATCATTAATGGAAGAAATGTCCATGACAACTGTGAGGTTTCAAATCACACTCAGAAAAAAATGACAAAGATGACAAAAAGATGGAAACAGTTAATGCTGGAGGGGCTGTGGAAAGACAGGCACATTAGTGAATTTGTGAAATCAGTATAAATGTACTGTAATGTAATTTGAAAATATGCAAGTAAAGTGCCTAAAATGTCCATACTCTTGGACCCACAGATCTTATGTCCCAAGGAAGTTGATAAGAAAGTCTTCAAATACACTAAAATACTTACAAGCAGCACTTTAAATAACTGGAAGCAAAGCAGATGGCTATTTTTTTTTTTTTTTGCAGGGGGGAAGGCAGGGCAATTGGGGTTAAGTGATTTGCCCAAGGTCACATGGCTAGTAAGTGATAAGTGTAGGAGCCTGAATTTGAACTCAGGTCCTCCTGACTCCAGGGCTGGTACCACCTAGCTGCCCCCAGATATATCTACTGATTGTTAAAGAGCTAAACAAATGATGGTACATAAATGTAATAGAGTATTACAGTGCTGTAAGAAATCAACATGATGAATGTGAAGGAAGGAAAGAAATATTTACTAAGGTCTTACTATGTGTTAGACACTTATGCTAAACACTGGGTATACAAATAAAAGAAAAACAAACCAAAACAAGCAAAATGAAACAAAACAACAAAAACTATCTCTGCCCTCATGCAAGGTGCAACAGAGAGTGCTGGGCAGGGAGTCAGAAAAGCTAGAATTTCAAATCTAGCTTCAAAGCTGCAGAACACTTAAGCTCTGTCTGCCTCAGTTTCCTCAAGTATAAAATAGAGATAATAATAGCATCTACCAGGGCAGCTAGGTGGTACAGTGAATAGAGCACCTGGAGCCCTGGAGTCAGGAGGACCTGAGCTCAAATTCAGCATCAGACACTTGACTCACTTACTAGCTGTGGGACTTTGGGCAAGTCAACTTAACCTTAACTGCCCTCC
This sequence comes from Gymnobelideus leadbeateri, assembly GCA_011680675.1. Taxonomy (NCBI): domain Eukaryota; kingdom Metazoa; phylum Chordata; class Mammalia; order Diprotodontia; family Petauridae; genus Gymnobelideus; species Gymnobelideus leadbeateri. Next base: position 100,391 of record WOXC01004756.1, on the reverse strand, counting down.
AAAAAGCAAAAGAAAGCGACACAATTTTAAAAAGGGGGAGTGGTGGAACTAGGTGTCAAATCAAGTTTATATTCCAATAGAAGAAGACAATACACAAATGGGAGCTGAAAAGCAGAGGTGAGGGGAGAGACGAGGTCAGCACAGTGACTTGGTTCTGTAATCCAGAAGTCAGGAAGAGAATGAGGAGGGAAGGAAAGTTGTTCTGGGAGACAGTACTAAGAAGCTTACTTCTGAAGTCCAGAAGACAAGAAGAAAGCCAGGAGGGAGTGCAGAGTGAAATAAGTCAAGAAGACTGTGAGTGTGTGACTGCAACATCAATGGAAAGAGCCCCAAAACTGAAAGTGAGTGCTTTAGACTTACAAAGAGCAAGAGTGGCCCAGAGAGAGAAGGCACCTCCCTCTGTCTCCTTTGAAGAGATGGGAAGTTCGTAGATACGGAGCACTGCATTTACTTTCAGGTTTTTTCAATATACTGATTACTTTTGCTGAGTTCCCCCCCCCCAACACACCCCCCCCCCACACCCCCCCCTTGTTTATATGGGATGGCTCTCTGGGATGGAGATATAAAGACACTGGGAAAAATTTAGGTGACATAAAGACAAAAGATAGCAATAAATTTTTTTTAAAAAGAGAAAATCCCTTCATACGTGGTTCTTGCTACTAGTGAGTCTGATTTGTGGTCAATAAATCTGTTCACACGTGCACCTAGATTACTTTTTATTTCTAGCAGTTACTTCTTTGTAGAACTTTTTCTTGTTTGGAAGAGCTACTTGTGTAGTAAAAACAGTACTGGATTCAAAATCAGGAGACACATCCCATTTACTAGCTCTGTGGCCTTGGAGAAGTCATTTCATTTCTATTATCCTCAATTTCCTTATATTATAAAATGAGGATAACAGCATTTGGGGAAATAGTACCTCTTTCACAAGATAACTGTGCCTATATTTCAGTCCATCCCCTATAAAGTACAGGTCATACCATGCTATTGCCCTCTCACCCAATTCAGTAAACTCCAGTAGTTCCCTATGACCTCTAATATAAAATACAAAATTCCTTCATTTTTAAAGCCTTTCATAACCTAATCCCTTCATCGCTTTTTGTTAAGGGGCCCTCTGAACTCGTCTTCTTGAGTTGCCATATTTTTATGACACACTGGACCTAGAGTATACAGGAAAACCTGAATGTGTCAAGGATGAACCTCGCCCCTCCCCCCCGCCTGAGCTGACATAATTTGTTGTTTTCCCTGTAAGCTGGACTCCTGGTGTGTCCTTGGGAGTCAAGACAGAAGCCAGTCGGTTTCTTATTAAATGGAGAAACTGTGCAACTGGGACCCTTGTAAATAAGCAGACTATCCTATCTTCATGGTCTAGCAGTTCCCAAGGGAAAAGAATGCTCCTTTTTTTTTGCCATCGTCTTTTTCCTACCCTTTAAGAGGGAAATAGTACAAATTCTTAATAACAATCCAGCCCTTTCTCCTCTTGCTAATTAATTATAGGCCAAACAATGATTTGAACAGTTTGTCATATATACCCAGAGAAAAATCTGGGCAACAGATATTCTCCATCCACTTGGTTCTTCCTGAGCAGATGGCTAATCGGAATTCTTATGGACTCCTTGGACTGTGGACTCTGGATATTTCACCACTGTGGTAAACAACTTTGGAGAGCACATATCTCCCAGTTCTCTGCCTTACTTACTTAGAAGGCTGAAAAAGGTTGTCTCTGTTATATCTTTCAAGGACTCTTGAATGAGTACAAAGTATGAATGGGAAGCATGTTGCTTTGAAAATATGGCATTCTGCTCTACTTAATCAAGTTTTTAAAATAAACAAAGAGTAGGATCTTAAAATCCCAATTCCTGTGAATGTATGATGGTAAAGATGTAATCTAGTGAGAAGAATCACTTATGAAAGCCTTCGTTTTTCTTATTAAAACCTCAATGAAGAAGTCCTTGATGAATATGAATAGGATTCTAAAACATCTGATATATATAGGTTGGTAGATGTTCTCCAAATTCCCATTTTTCAGTTTTCATAAGGTCTAAGATTACTGTCCACATCTTTGATATCTTCCCCTCCCCTTTAGATTGCTTCTGAATCAATCCCTCAACCACCTTATAACTGAGTCTTCTGCAGCAGCTATCTCCTCTATACGCACATTTGGTCTAATACACTATTGTTCTTCCTGTCTTTGTTCTCCTTAGTACCATTTCTACCTCCTCTATATGAAAATGATGCTAAGAGTCCAGATATGGTGCTTCTATAGTAATTGGGGGAAAAAACTGGTTTACAAAAATCTTTACAGATCTTTTCTACCTTTTTCTGTACTCTATTTTCATTTTTAAATGCCCTCAGGATAACCTTTAGTTAAGACTCTCACTAAACTGTCTTTAAAATTATTTTATTCTCAATAGTTTCTTTCTGTTTTATGAGGTGACAGTGCAATTAGCCATCATGTTTCTCCATAAGATTTTACAAATGCACTTAGAATATAAACTGGTGTTGCCACTGGCTGCAATAATTCTCTGCTTATAAAAATCAACTGCTTCTGTTTATGGTGTTTTTTAGGCTCATTTAGTCTCCTTGTTATGACAATTAGTTTATGAGGCAGCTGGTGGTACAGTGAATAGAATGCTAGGCCTGGGGTCAGGAATCCCTGAATTCAAATCCAGTCATAGACACTTACTGTGTGACCCTGGGCAAGTCACTTACCTTCTGTTTGCCCCAGTTTCTTCAACTGCAAAATGAGAATAATTAACAACTAAATCACAGGGTTGTTGTGAGGATCAAATGAAATGATATTTGTAACTGAGCATACTTTCTGGCACAGAGTATGTGCTATTATAAATTAAATGCTTATTTTCTCCCATTGGTGAATTTCTATATAGAATTACCACAACCAGTGTCCATATACCATTTTTAAAAATTATTATTGTTTCAGTTTGGAGTATTTAGGTGAAAGTTGTTTTAAGTATATACCGTGTCTTTTTAAATTTATTGCTTTTCTAGTCTTGTACCAATTTTTATTTTTTGTCCTTTGTTCTTGATCATCTTTACTTGTCAATGAAAAAAATAAATTTAATTGATAGTATAAAATTCTTTCTATAAAAATCCTAACAGCAGCAAACAGGAGGCAATATTGTCCAGTTAAAAGTATGATGGATTTGCCAAATTGAGGAGTATGTATTTAAACCTATAAGCAACAGTGGGCCACTAAAGCTTATTTAGCAGGGGAATAAAGAGCTGGTCAGGTAGAAGACAGAATACTTCTTGGCCACAGAGGATAGAACCAAGAGGCAGATTTGGAAGTGAGAGAAATGATGATTAAATAACCAATTATTAGGGAGATCCAGGATTTTTTTCCCTTTCTATTTCCTCATTCTCTGCTAAGTCAAATCAGCAAGTGAAGAACACATTGCTGATAATGAGAGTGGCTTAATTTTCTCCTCAATCTAGTTCAGACCCCACATAAGTGGGGAAGTGCATTGTATTCTACTCAGTTTTGGGTGGTGGGTGGATCCTTTGTCTAGACTGCAGGGGGCTGTAGTCTGAGAGTAAAAGGGACATCATCAAAATCTTGTCCTCTAGTCTGTCATTATTAGATCTACCTCTGATTATAATATTCATTCTCTCATTAACTCAGTTGAGTTGATTGCTGGCTATCGGGAACACTCACTCTTCCAAGGGCATGTAAATGTCAAGAAGTGGTTTGAGATGACCACTGACCTCTTTTATTATCTACCAGTGATAATAAAATTATTAATTACCCAGTAACGGTATCTCTTTTTATGTCATAGAAGAAAAAATCTCCTAACAATTAAAGCAATCCCAAAGTGGAATATGTTGTTTCTAGAGATAAATTTCCTTTCAAAGTTTTGCTTTTCTTTTTTTGTTGGAGGGGGGAGGGCAGGGCAATTGGGTTAAGTGACTTGCTCAAGGTCACACTGCTAGTAAGAGTTAAGTGTCTGAGGCTGAATTTGAACTCAGGTTCCCCTGACTCCAGGGCCAGGGCTCTATTCACTGTGCCACCTAGCCTCCCCCCTTTCAAAGTTTTTAAGCAAAAAGGCGAGGCTGATCACTTCTCAGAAATGTTATAGAGGAGAAAATACTTTCAGGGAAGATTTGGATTAGAAGGGTTCTAAAATCCCTCTCGACCACAAGCACAATCAGTTCAAAGATTTTCATAGTAGCACTATGTGTTATTAAAAACAAAGTAGAATTATTAATACCATTTTGCATGTAATTGAGAGATAAGATGTGCAGGCATTGGGGCACAGAGATTCTCCTTGCCCTAATGGTAAAGTTGAAGGGGGTATGGGAGAAGATATGGGAGAGAGCAGATTGGATGAGGGGATATCCTGTGGGACTGCTATTCTGGGGTAGGGAAAAAATTGTAACTCAAAATCTGTCGGAAATGAATGATGTAAACCAGAAGTTAATAAAGCATTTGTTTAATTGAAAAAAAAGTAAAAACAAAGTAGAAGGAATCTAAATATTCAGTAAAAGAGGAATGGTTAAATAAATTGTAGTATATGAATATGATACCACAAAGGAAATAAGATCAACAAAATAAGAATTTTTAAAAATCTGAAAAGTTATTTATGAAGTAAAGCAGGAGGAACAAATCCATAAAGATGACATATTTACTGTCAGGGGCGGCTAGGGGGCATGGTGAATAGAGCACCAGCCCTGGAGTAAGGAAGACCTGAGTTCAAATCCAGCCTCAGACACTTAATACAAAAACTAGCCTATGACCAGGCTAGTCACTTAACTTCAATTGCCCTCCAAAAAAAAAAAAAAATGACATACTGACTGTAACCATGTACAAAAAGGTGAAAAAGGTGAAAAAGAATGGCCAGAGTATCCTGATGATGACTTAGAATGGTTAAAAAGCTGATATATTGTACATATTACACTTGGTTTAAATGTAAATAATTACTAAGCAGATCTGAATGGTTTCACTGACACTGAATGTTGAGTTTTTAATTAACAATTTAAATGATTAAACATTTAATTTAGAATTTTTTTTAATGTGAGCAAAACCCCCTCCACCACCCACCAAACCAAACCAGGAGTTTGAATAGCCTGCAAGTTCAAAAGGAATCATTTATATAACGACGTAAGAGACAACAGGACAAACATGAGCTGCAGTGAGGAGTACTGGCCTTGGAGAAAAGAAACCTAAAGTTCTGACTCTCATATTTACTCCCTGTATGGTCCTAGTCAAATCAGTTCACCTCACTGATCCTCAGTTTTCGCATTTGTAAAATGAAGGTAATACTTGCACTGGCTATCTCACAGAGCTGTCTATACACTGTACTACAAAAACGGGAGTTTTCAATTAATACACACACAACTCCAGGAAATACTCCTTTTCTCATCTGTAAGAAACAAATTTAGAATAATAAAAAAAATACACAGAGCATTGTCAACTTATGAAAATTGTTAGCAAAGATCTGTTTCTATTTGGTGGAATGCTTTTTAAAAAAATCTATAGTAGACAAATTAGACTTGTATCTCACAATAAATGGACTTAATAAAAAGCAAGACATGTGCCTACTATGCAAAATGGGTCTATCTTCATTATCACCTTTCATAAGCTCTAGTATTTATATGTGTGTATGTATATGTATATGTATATATATATATACACACACACACACACACACATATATACACACACGCACACACACAAGTTTATATAAACAAACAAAAAAAACCCAAACCAACCCATAGCTTTAATTCATCACCTAATATCCAGTGTTTGATCTCAGCTGCACTGTTTTCTGAATAACAGATATAGAATGAATTACTAACATATTAAAGGCGCAAAGGGCTAAAGATCTTCTGTATATGTAAAGATCTTTCAGTACAGCAAACAATTTGCTCAACAGGTGCTAAACTTGTTTAGTTTACATTAAATACAGGAAAGAAACAGTATAAATACAGGAAGGAAATAACACAACCAAAAAAACCCAGCAAGTGACAAATATTGTCACTTCTGAGTTGAAAAATGTATCATTCTTCCAAGCAACTCATAAAAGCTGCTAAAAATCCTAGAAGAGAGCAAAGAAAACTTTAGGAATTCAAGGCAATTCAAAAAGCATAAAATATAAACTTGCCAAAACCATTTCCAGGATGTTAAAACAATCTACTGACCTCTTAAGGATGTTGTAAGAAAAGCATTATGTAAATGTGAGCTATTATAAGACATCCTGTCTGAGTAAAAACAGACTAAAAAGTTTTATAAAATGACTGCTTAGTGTACAAGTTATCATTTAGAACTTCAGATGACATATAAATAAAACATTAAAAATTTTTATACTTTGTTAATCACTTTAATAGAGACTCAGAGAAAATGGTAAATGGTGAAGCTCCACAAGAGACGTAACATATAACGTTATTATATAGCATGTAGGACTTGCCTTTCGTCGTTGTATACCAATTCCTTTTCCTTCTATTCAAAAAGCAAAATATCACAACTCAAATTAATTGCTGTGCTAAATGCCATTAAAATCTGCCAAATAACTAGTCTTGCTATCATTATCCCTGGAAATACAATTTAAAAAAGAAAGTATTCAATATAGAGTCAACAGTGATTTAGAGTCAAAAGAACTAGATTTGAATCTTAGTTAAGTTATATAGGTAGCTGGGGAACTCTGGGATCCAACCTCTCTGGATCTATGTTTATTTCGTACAATGAGGGGATAGTTGTATTACCTAATTTAGAAGCTGCATAGGATACTGAAAACAGTAATAGATTTGAAGTCACAGGACTTGGGTTCACATCTGGGTTCCATCACTTATTGTGTGACCTCAGGCAAGTCATTTAACCTTTATGAACCTTTTAACTCATCTGCTTAATGGAAAGGGGAGGAGAGGAGGGAATAGAGGAAGGGTATAGATCAAGGGTGGGGAACCTGTGGCTTGTTCTGTGAAGTTCCAATTTAGTTAAAGGGCGGCACTAGAGGACCTAGACGGTCACATGTGTCCTTGAGGCAGCAGATTCCCTATCCTTAGCATAGATTAAATGGGTTCAGAGATTCCTTCCAATTTTAAAGTGACGATCCCAAGACCTCTAAAAATCCCTTGAGGGGTTGAAAATCAGAGTTATGGATTTGGTCTCAGAGGACCTAGGTTCAAACCCCAATTCTGTAACTTACTACTTGTCTGATCTTCAACAACTTCCTTAATTACTCTGAGCCTTAGTTTCCTCAACTGTAAAATAACATGGTTAGAAATCTGATCTAAAAGGTCTTTTCCAGTTCTAAATCTATGACTCTAAGGTGGTGTAATTCACTTACTAAGCATCTTTTCTGTGTAAGGCATGACTATAAGAAATGTACTTATTAGTCTTCTATATATATTTTCTAACTGCTCTGACACAGGGAAAAAATATTTGGTAAATACGGAATCAAAAGAACACAGCATAAATCCCTAACCTTCCAAATACTGGGTAACAATGTTATTCCACAAAAACTGCTTGGAAGAATAGGAAGCAATCTGGCAGAAGTTAGGTACAAACTAACATCTCATGCCATATACCAAAGTGACAAATGGACACATGATTTAAATATAAAAGACCATATCGTTATTAAATTTACAGCAAGAAGGAAGAAAATACCTTTCACAACTATGGATAGGGGAAAAATTCATGAATAAAGGATAGAGAGGATTGCAGAAGATTTTGATTAGATAAAACTGAAAAGTTTTCAGAACAAAATGCATTTAAAATTAGAAGAGAAACAGTTAACTGATAAAGGCCTGGGTGTTATATGTGTATATATGTGTGTGTATACATACATATATAGATGTGTGTATACATACATATAACAACCTAGGACTTCTAAGTTCTATCATTTCTTCAGTCACCAGGAACTGCAGGGATGATCCTCTCCATTCTTTTCCTAGTTATCAAATTACCTGGGTAGTACAATCTTTCCAACTAAGCTATTAAAAATAAAAGTTTTTAGATTTGTAATGGTAATGTAATTTTGAATTTGAAGATCCCTTTGTGTTGGCAAAAGTAGCAGGTACTTAACTTAGTAACTGATCAAGCCTCTATTGGGGAAACAGAAGGTATGAACTCCTGTCTCCTGTTACTGATGTAACAGGAAGGGGTTAGCTGAAACAGGAAGTAGCTAATGCTGTGTGTATATAAGAAAAGCCCCAGAAAGGCACAGTCAGAATTTTCTTGAGACTAAGATCTGGTGGCAGAGCAACTACAGAAGAATGGAAAACTGAGCCAGAATTTCCTGGGAGCTTGTGGTGATGGAGCTTCTTCTGGACGGGAGCCCAGAGTGCAGGAGCCCAAGTGAATGAAGCATGACTGGGATGCTGAGACTTTGTTTGTGGCTTAGTTGAGCCTTGAATTCCCTGGAGCAGAAATGGTGAAGCATCTGACATGGACAGTGTGGAGCAGGACCTGCCATTGAACCCTGGTGAATCCAGGTAGAATCTGGGACTATGGAAGGGGATCCAGGGAATCTGAGAACAGGCCCTAAATCAAGATGAAAAGACCTCTCCTTGTGTACTGAGTAATTATGGAATTATAGTTTACTAGTGACCTAGGGGTAGAGGAATTTTCTGTATGATACTTAGTAATTGATTGACGAACAAGTGACTGATTGAGTTAATCAAGACTTTACCCCAAGAGTGGAAGACTTTGCTGAATAAGTGACTGAGTTAATCAAGACTTTGCCCCATGAGTGGAAGACTTTGAGACTACAGATAAGTGACTGATTTAACTTAAGAGTGACTATTTTACTTTGAGACTATGCTGCTTGTGCATGGCATTAGAGGATTTTACACTGGAGTTTACATTTAAAGCCTGTGGTTATGTGGCCCTTACCCCCAAGTATTTTGTGTTCTTGAGTTTGCTAAGCATTGCTCTTCTGTGTTTGTTTCTGGGTCAGTTAGGATGGTGCAGTAGACAGAATATTGGATCTGGAGTCAGAAAGACCTTGAATTCAAATCTGGCCCTCCATTCTAGTTGTGTGACTCAACCTATGTCTGCCTCTGTTTTCTCATTCGTAAAATGGGGATAAAAATAGCAACTGGCCTTAAGATAAAATGAAATATTTGTAAAGTGCTTTGCAAACATTCAAGTGTTAATGTTAATGTTAGCTATTATTATTGGTTATTGATTTACTTATTTTTAACCAAATGGTTTTATGCTTACTACTTTACAATTTGAGTCCTGGTGATACTATGCCTTCTATACGCCTATCTTCCTTCATTTCACCCTTTTGTAAGAATCACATTTTTTAAAAAAGGAATTTGGGACGCCAAGTATAACTATGACTGTAGAATTATGGTGCCATGATTACAATATTGCAACCAAGAATTAATTAGACCAGGGATGGGGAAACTGTGGCCTCCAGGCCATACATGGTCCGCCAGGTCCTCAAGTGTGGCCCTTTGACTGAATCCAAACTTCACAGAACATATCCCTTAAATAAAAAAATTTGTTCTGTAAAACTTGGGACTCAGTCAAAAGGCCACCTAAGGACCTAGAAGACCACATGTAGCCTCAAGGCCACAAAAATAGCTATGTTATCTTCTTTCATTTCTGCCAATGACATATTCTAATACAGACAAGGAGATCACTTTACTGAAACTATAAGCATGCTTTTTCCATATCTCTTTAAATACTATCCAATCATATGATCTCATGAAATTGTGATACAAAGTAATATAGCTAAATTCTATATGAGCCTAGATTTAAGAGTTGGAAATTATCTTTGAGATAATCTGAACCACACCCTTCCTTTTACAGATGAAGAAACAGAGGCTCAGGGAAATTAAGACTTGATCAAAATCACATAGACAAATGATTTTGGCTTCAAATCCAATGTTCTTTTACAGTACAGAAGAAAGGGAAGAAGGGAAGGAAAAAGAGAAGAAAGGAATAAAGGAAAGAAGGGAGGAAAGAAAAATGTATTAAGTATTTAATATTAAATATTATTATTACTGTTATGTGCCAGGAACTGTAATAAGCACAATACAAATATTTTCTCCTTTGATCCTCACCACAACCTTGGGAGGTAAGTACTATTATCATCCCTATTTTAGAGTTATGGAAACTAGAGCAGAGAGAAGCTGAGTGACTTGCCCAAGATCATAGAGGTACTAAGTGTCTGAGGCCACATTTGAACTCAGGTTTTCTTGATGGCAATTCCAGCACTCTATCCACTTAGCAAAGTAATAACAAAATTTATTTGGAGAAATAAAAGAACTTGAACCTCTCCCCCCCCACCCCATACTTGAGTGGAAATTTTAAATAGTTCATTATAAACTTATAATCAGTGCAGATAATTAAATGTGGTTTGCAATTATTTTTTGTAAAAAAAATATTTATTTACTTTTAGTTTATAATATTCAGTTCCAAATTTTCTCCCCCTCACCCCCATAGTGGCATATAATCAAATGTAGGTTCTACAAATGCCTTCACGTTAAATGTTAGTCATGTTGTAAAGGATTATAACCAGTGGGCTGAACAATGAGAAAGAAGGGATAAAACCAAACAAAACACAACCGAGAGGGAGCAAATAGTTTGCTTCATCTGCAGACTCCAGTTTTTTCTCTGGATGTGGATGTCGCTTTCCATCATGAGTCTTTTGTAGTTGTCTTCTAATCTTGTATTGCTGAGAGGAGTCCAGTCTATCAAAGTTAGTCATCACGAATACTATGTGTTTGTAATTGTGTACAAATTTCTCCTGGTTCTACTCTTCTTACTCAACATTAGTTTATATAAGTCTCTCCAAGTTATCATGAAGTCTGTCTGCTCCTCATTTCTTATAGCACAGTAGTATTTCATTACATTTATATACCACAACTTGTTTAGCCATTCCCCAATTGATGGGCATCCCCTTAACTTCCAATTCTTTGCCACCACAAATAGAACTCCTATACATATTTTTTCCCCACTTCTGTGATTTCTTTGGGATACTGCCCCAGAAGTGGTATTGCTGGGTCCAAAGGATATGTACTTTTTTATAGCCCTTTGGGCATAGTTCCAGATTGTTCTCCAGAATGGTTGGATCAGTTCACAACTCCACCAATAATGCAGTGTGTTCCAATTTTTCCACATCCTCTCCAGCATTTATCATTTTCCTGTTTTGTCATCTTCGCCAATCTGACCTGTGAGATATAGTACCTCACAGCTGTTTTGATTTGCATTTCTCTAATCACTAGTGATTTAGAGTATTTTTTCATATGCTTATAAATATCTTTAATTTCTTCCTCTGAAAACTGCCTTCCATATCCTTTGACCATTTATCAACTGGGGAATGACTTGTATTTCTTATGGATTTGACTCAATTCTCTGTGTATTTTAGAAATGAGGCCTTTATCAGAAACACTGATTGTAAAAATTCTTTCCTAGGTTTGCAGTTATTTATACTTAAGTATGATTAAAGAGGGATTTTATGGAAGTAGAATTATATTTTCATAAATAATTTTCCAAAAGTGTCACATGAACCAAAAAAATTTTTTTAACTTTTAAAATGTTTTACTAATGTTCTTTTATTCATCTATTTCTACCTACCAGTTCACTTTTTTCCCCAAGCAAAAGCCCTCCCATACAACAAATATGTATAACCAAGCAAACAAATCAAGATATTGGATGTCTCTTAGAATACACATGTATGCATGCATGCATATGCGCACACACAAGTGTCTATCAACATATAAATAAAAAATAAATTCCACTTGAATTCATATGCCACAATTTGTCCAGTCATTTCCCAACTGAGGGCACCTATTTTTTTTTGCCCCTATTCTTTGCCACAATAAAAACAGCTGCTCTAGGTGGGCTTCCTGAAGATGGCGGAGTAGAAACAGCTCATCCAAGCCACTGTGCCCCCAGATTCCCCCCAAACTATGTAAAAGGGGACCCTGAACAACTTCTGGAGCCCCAGCACCCACAGAACGACACAGAGAAGCTAACCTCCCGCTGAGGACAGCCCAGCAGCCCTGCAGGAAGGACCAGCACAGTGGTCTGGGACCTGGCAGCTCATGCGGACCTGGGACCTGCGCAGAGCGCAGGAGCCGAGCCTAGCCCAGGTCCGCATGAGCCGAGGTTTTAGCCCCAGGGCGGCAGGGCCAGCAGCCAGCTGGAGGAACCCCAGAACACCAGGAGCTGTGGCGACTCCAGAATTATCAACATAGACATGCCTAGGACAAAGTAAGAGGTTAGTGTCCTATGGACTTGGGGACTGGTATTATTAGGGAATGCGTCGGCTCCCTCCCCTGGGGGCTAGAAGCCGCTGAGGACAAACGCCATTTTGTAGTTTTCAGAGGCAGCTCCCGCTCCTGGCCTGCAAATTTGTAGGGAGATCCAGCGATCAGTCTTGGGGGGTAATCACTCTTGCTTTAACCTCCCTGGATCTGGATTGTGATCTAGGGTGGAAGTCGTGGGTGGGTTTACAGCTTGCCAGAAACGGAAGTTGCCCCCACACGTTTGGGACGAAAATTCCTCTATCTGGCCTTAAAGCCATAGTGTGGCAACAAGCCCAAAAGTCAAGTAATTAAGTGGCAACATGCCAAGGCAAAGGAAACAGAAAAATGCAACCTAGACTCCTATTTTGGGGGCATAGAGCGGGAAAAGGACTGTGAGGTCAGAAGTCCTGCTCCAAAAGCCCCAGGGGAAAACATGAACGGGTTGCAGGCCATAGAGGACCTTAAGAAGGACTTTAAAAACCAAATAAGAGAAGTGGAGGAAAAATTGGAAAGAGAAATGAGAAGGATGCAGGAAAAGTATGAAATAAGGGTCAACAGCCTGACTGAGGAAAACAACACCTTAAAAAATAGACTAACTCAAATGGCAAAGGAGGCCCAAAAGGGCAATGAGGAGAAGAATGCCTTAAAAAGTCGAATTTGCCAGATGGAAAAAGAATCTCAAAAGTTCACTGAGGAGATTCATTCCTTCAGAGTTAGACTGGAGCAAATGGAAGCTAGTGACTTTATGAGAAATCAAGACACTGTTAAGCAGATCCAAACAAATGAAAGATTAGAAGGCAATGTGAAATATCTCATGGGAAAAACCACTGACCTGGAGAATAGATCCAGGAGAGACAATTTAAAAATTATTGGACTACCTGAAAGCCATGATCAAGGAAAGAACCTAGAAATCACCCTTCAAGAGATTCTCAAGGAAAACTGCCCTGATGTTTTAGATCCAGAGGGCAAAATAGAGGTTGAAAGAATCCACAGATCACCTCCTGAAAAAGATCCCAAAAAGAAAACTCCCAGGAATATTATACCAGGTTCCAGAATCCCCAGATCAAGGAGAAAATACTACAAGCAGCCAGGAAGAAACAATTTCAATATTGTGGAAACACAATCAGAATAGCCCAGGACCTGGCAGCTTCTACACTGAGGGATCGAAGGGCATGGAATATGATATTCCAGAGGGCAAAAGAACTGGGAATGAACCCAAGGGTCACCTACCCAGCAAAACTGAGTATTTTGTTTCAGGGGAAAATATGGTCATTCAGTGGAATAGAGGACTTTCAAGCATTCTTGAGGAAAAAACCAGAATTGAATAGAAAATTTGACATCCAGACACAAGAAGGAAGAGATGCCTGAGAAGGTAATCAGGGAAAAGAAATCAAAAGGAACTTATCAAAGTTGAACTATTTACATTCCTATATGGAAAGGCAATAACTGTGACTGATGATATCTTTCTCACTATGAAAATAATGGAAGAAGGGGTGTGGTCATATGAATACATATGTGAATGTGTGTGTATATGGTTACAGTTATATATGGATAGAGGGCATAGGTTGAATTTGTTGGGAAGGGAGAATACTCAAGGGATGAAATTATGAGGTGAGAGAGGAAAGTGGCAAGAGGAGATGGGGAGAGACAGGGTAGTGTAAACTATCCCATGCAGAAGAAGCAAGGGGAAGTGGTTGCAAAAGAGGGGGAGAATAAGGAAGGCTAAAAAGGCAAAACCACATTCACACTGAATTTGGTTCAGGGAGAAAATGACATACATACTAAATGGGATATCTCAACCTGCAGCAGGATAGGGGGAAGGGGGATGGGAGGAGGGATGATGGATGGGAGGGCATCCTTGGGGGGAGGGGAGGTTGGAAGTACCCAATATAAAAGAGGGACAGGATCATGTAGGGAATGGACCAGGTGGGGGGTGGGATGAGTGGGAGGGAATTATAAGCAGCCTTGTGCAATATGTCTACTATGATAATGTTTTGCATAGCTAGACATGTACAACATATACTGAATTACTTATCTCCCAAGAGGGAATGGGCAACAAGGGAGGAAGGAAATGGATCTGTAATTCGAGGTCGTAACATTAAATGTTTCAAATATATATAAATACTATTATTAATACTCTTTTGCTTGTAACAGGGAGATAAGATGTGCAGGCATTGGGATGCAAAGACTCACCTTCCTCTAATGGAAAAGTCGATGGGGGTATGGGAGAAGGTATGGGAGAGAGCAGATTGGAGGAAGCGATATCTTGTGGGATTACTATTCCGGGAGGTTGGGTAGGGGAATAATGGGGGGAAAATGATTGTAACTCAAAATCTGGCGGAAATGAATGATGTAAAACAGAAGTTAATAAAGCATTTGTTTAAAAAAAAAGGAAAAAAAACAGCTGCTCTAAACATTCTTATACACATTTTCCCTCTGTCTCTTACTTCCTTGGGGTACATGCCCACTAGTAGTATCCTTGCAAAAAAAAAAAAAGATTGGCAAAAGGGTATAATACAGTTTAGTGACCTTTTGAGTGTTATTTCAGAATGTTCAAACTAGTTTATAATGTCCACTACTGGTGCACTAATGTACTGTCCTCCTATAATTAATAATTGCTACTTTCTACTTTTCTCATTTTTGCCCATCTGAGGGGTGTAAGGTAAGAACCTCGAAACTGACAAACTTCATTTAAATGCTTATCATTAGAGTTGGATCATTTTTCTTCATATACTTGTAGATAGTCTGCATTTTGTTTGAAATCTTTTTGTATGCTTTGACCATTTACCTGTTGTGGAATGGCTTTTCTTATATATTTTACATCAATATCTCTTAGATATAAAACCATTACCAGAGAAATTTGCTGAAAATATTTTCCAAATTAGTTGTTTCTATTTTGATTTTAATTGCATTTATTTTTACCTGTAATTAAAAAAACTACATAATAAAATTGTTGGTAATGTTATTTTCACTTCTCATATTATATTGTCAAGCAATAATTACCAAAAACTATCTAGTTCTGATTAAAAAATAGAAAATTAGATCAATGGAACAGACTAGAAAGGAAGAATCAGAAACAATAAGATCTCCATTACCTAGTGTTTATTAACCAGAGAACATAAATCACCCTGGGAAAGAAATCCATATCTGACCAGAATTAACAAGAAAACAGAAATCAAGAGTTCCCAACATGAATATACCACCTGAGTAATAGAGGTCATATTATAAAGCAGAAGGGAAATAGGTCAGCTACTTTTCACAGCTATGGGGAAGGAGGTGACAGAGGGGCGGAGAGTTCTTAACCAAGTTGAGAGTAAAGTGATAGCAAAAGTTAAAATAGATCATTTTGATTCTGTAAATCTGAAATACTTTGGAATAAACAGAAAATCAATGCAACTATACTAAGAAGTTGTCAATTGAGGAAGGAACAAGTACGTCCAAGATATATAGGCAATTGATATAAATATATATAATCAAGAAGAACCTCTCACCACAAAGAATTAAGTGATCAAAAGTTCTGAATAGTTTTCAAAAGAATGGCAAACCATATGAAATACTGCTCCAATCTGTCTCTCTTTAACAGTTCTTTGTGTCATGTTTGATGGAGAAAAAATTCTCATGGTAGCGTCAATAACCAGTATATGCAATAAAAAAACAATCCTGAGGTTTTACTCACTCATAAGATTGGCAAAGAGGACAAAAAATATGAATAACGAATATTGAGGAGGTTGTGGAAATACAGACATCAACACATTGGGGGCAAAGTTGTGAGTTGGTCTATCCTGGTAAGCAATCTAGAATTATGTTTAAAAAAAATTCTTTAGTAAGTAAAATGTCCTTACATTTTGACCAAGAGATATCATTACTATATACATTATCTACCCCTTGAAGGTATATGTTTTCACATTAGCTACTGATTTAAGAGTGTATATGACACTGTATTAAAAACTGATGGGTTATGATATTGCAGAATTAGCCAGCAGCTGGAGTTCATGTCTGAAATAGAATTTCCCAGGATTGTTGGCCTGGGAGATAGGTGAACCAAACAACTGGATTGGATAGGAAGGCCAAATGTCCCATCAAGTATGCCTATGGAATGATTTTTCTCTTGGAATAGAATTCCTTTTGAAAAGTTTATTTTTAAATTGATTTTTTTTCAATGAACAAATTTCCTTCCTGCTTCTCCCTTGAGAAAAAGAGGGGGAAAAAAATCCTTATAACAAACACAGATAGCCAAACAAAACATTCCTACATTTGCCATGTCTGATAAACACATATCTACATTCTGATTCCATCATCTCTTTATCAGGAGGGGTAACATGTTTTATCATGTTAATCATTACTGAGCAATTCACTCATCATAGTTCTTAAATCTTTCAATAATAATAATATTATAATTATAAATTATATTATAATTAATTATAAATTAATATATTATAATCATTTTCGAGCAATTCACTCATAGATCTTAAATCTTTCAAAGTTGTTTATAATTTTGGCTTTTTGTATAAATTGTTCTCTAGGTTCTATTCATTTTACTCTATATGATTCTCTGAAACCATTCCTTTCATAATTTCTTACAATATATTAATATTCTATTATATTCATGTGCCATAATTTGTAGCCATTTTCCAATTGATGGGAATCCCCTATAGTTTCCAATTCTTCGCCACCACCACCACCAAAAAAAAAAAAAAAGCTGTTTATGACATTTTTGTACATATGTACTTTTCTTCTTTCTTTGATCTCTTTGGGGTCTAGTAATGGTACTGAAAGATCAAAGGGTATGGGAAAAAATTGTCATTACAGCTCTCTTTATACTGTTTTTATTTTGTTTGACTTAGGGATAAAAAAAAAAACAAGGCATTAAAAAAATCTCTAGTTTTAAATCTCATTTCTTTTATTCATTTATTCATTATTTATAGCCTAAACCCTCCTCCCCCCCGCTTTTTTGGAGAGGGGGAGGTTGGGGTTAAGTGACTTGCCCAAGGTCACACAGCTAGAGGTGTGTGTGTGCTCGAGTGCTAGTGTGCATGTTAAGTGTCTGAGGACGGATTTGAACTCAGGTCAGTCCTCCTGACTCCAGGGCTGGTGCTCTATTCACTGTGTTACCTTGCTACCCCTAAAAAAAGACTTCTACTGAGCTAAAATGGTAGTGGCTGTGGGCAATCCAGTGAGTGAGCCCTCTAAGGGACCAGGCAGCCTGGGAAGCCTTCAGTCTTAACCAGGACATATTCTCCAGACTGTACCCCAAACTATGGTTCTGCTGGCAAGAAATACAAAATATATGAGCCCTCAGCTTCATGCTACTCATGTACCCATGCTACCAGCTTTTGGCTCCAAAGCAATACCCTTATAACAACTTGTACTTGGAGCAAAGAGGTGACCATGAATGTGTAATACACTATGAAATCTGAAGGACTTAGCCTATAGCCTTTCCTCCTATCCAAGGCTACATAATTATGAAGATTTAATCTTAAATAAATACCTAAAGAAACTAAAATCAAAACAAAACAATCCCAAACACTGCTCTGTCTTGGATGTTTTCCCTAAATAACGAAATGGCAAATCCTCCCTGATCTCATATCTAAATTTCAATATTTCTTCACTCACTACCTAACAGAGAGAATGAACTGCCTTTATACAACAAAATTTATATACTCACCTGATTCCAGACAAATAAGATAAATATTTGTATTTACATAAGAGAAATTACTATTACTCGTAAATGTTTGATTTACAAAAGGATTTATAACAGTTTTCAAAAAATAGTATGCTGCCTGTTATACTTAAAGGATGGTTTTATTTACAGCAATTTTTCACAAACATGCAAAAAGCTAACTCTTTGTATTTAATGAAGTACATCTGGTTGATTACTGTTTTCTCTATTAAATCACAAAGGACAGTATAGTATAGCCTCTGTGCCTAGAGCACTTTTGTAAGGCCCTATGAGACAACTGGCACTTAACCCATTCTTAAAGCATTCTGGTAAATCAAACTTTTCCTGTATTAAGAACATCTGATACAACCAACATAGAAAAACAACTCCAGCTTCTAATCTTTGGGCTGTCCTGGGCCAAAAATCTGGCAAATTAGACCAGTGGCCTTCAATGTGGGAGTTATGACTTGACTCCAAGGGGGCTCTGGACTGATACCAAGGAGTCGGTCATCTATCAACTGAAAACCTGAAAGATGGGTTATATCCCACAATTCCTCTTGAGAATTGAGAATTGTCTCCAATATAACTATACATACACTTATCTCCCAATATTTCCTAACTCTGATTTCTCCATACTCCAAAAGGTTCTGTCCTGGGTCCTCATTTCTTCCCCCTCTATACTATTTCATTTGGCAATCTCAACAGCAACCATGGTTTCAATTCGAATTTCTAACATCAACAACTAGGTGCTGCAGACAGAGCACCAGACCTGAAATGACAAGACCCGAGTTCAAATTCTTCTACAGACATTTACTTTCCCCTCATCCATTAAATTATAGGCAACTTGAAGGCAGAGACTGTATTTTGTCTCTTTTTCTATCTCTAGCACTTAGCACAGTGCTTTACACATAGCAGAAGCTTTAATGGCTTGACTGGTAAATTATCATCTTTATTCAGTACCAACTTTTCCCCTAACCTGCAGACTGTCATTTTCAATTGCCTAGAAGACATCCTGAACTAGATGTCTTGTAGATATATTAAACTCATCATATCCCAAACTGAGCTGTTATCTTGCCCTTCAATCCCTCCCCTTTCCTATTACCATGATAAGGGCACCGCCATCCTCCTAGTTATTCAGGCTCAAAATCTAGGGGTTATCCTGGACTTCTCAAGTTCTGTCACTTTTATCTTGGGTAACATCTCTCACACATTCTCTCTCCTCAGCATCAAGTCCCACCCCACCCCACCCCAACCATCCTCCAATCAGTTGTCAAATAAATTTTCCTAAAATGAGGGGGTCACCCCCCTCCTCCATTCAATAAATTCTAGTGGCTCCATGTTACATCTAGGATCAAACTTAAAATCCTGCTTAGCTTTCAAAGCCCTTCATAACCTGATCTTTTCTTACCTTTCCAGATTTTTAAAGCCTAAATCCCCTCCCCATATTCTATGATCACTCATACATATACTGACTTCCTTATCATTCCAGCATACAACATTTGATTTCCCCACTCTGAGGGTTTTCACTGGCAAGTTTTCACTGACTGTCCCTATGGCTGGAATGCTCTCCCTTCTTATCTCTACTTCATAGTTTCTCTGGCTTCCTTCAAATCTCAGCTAAAGTCCCACCTTCTTCTTCTTCTTCTTCTTCTTTTTTTACTTTTTGGAGGGCAATTGGGGGCTAAGTAACTTGCCCAAGGTCACATGGCTAGGTTTTTTTTTTTATTTGTGTGTGCATTAAGTGTCTGAGGCCAGATCTGAACTCAGGTCCTTCTGACACCAGGGCCGACGCTCTACTCACTGCACTACCCAGCCGCCCCATTTTATTTCGTCCCACCTTCTTTAAGAAGGCTTTGCTAGTTCTCTCGAATCTTAGTGCCTTCTCTCTGAGATTACTCCCAATTTATTCCGTATTTATCTTGTTTGTACAAAGTTGTTTACATACTGTCTCATTAGATTGTGAGATCTGAGAGAAGGGACTGTTTTTTTTTTACTTTCTTTGTAGGCCCAGCGCTTACATAGTATCTGTCACATAATAGACATTTAATAAATGCTAGTTGACTAAGATCTTCTCAAAATCCAAGCTGAATAAAATTTCACAGAAAATTGAATATTAGATATTTATGGTGGTTCTATTTAAGCAGGATTCCATTTTATACATTACTGCAGCTCTTCAGAAGAGAATAATCAAATATTATAACCAAATATAACTGAGACCACCTTCTAACAAAAAAAAACGTGAATCATCTTTCAAAGTTTTCAGCTAGACTAAGGCTAAACAACCTTTAGCTAACAAGCTAAAAAAATTGTTAAATTAAATTTATACAATGTATCAGCCAGAACAACACTTAACAAAGACCTATCCATCCATACAAAGACAAATGAGTTATAAAAACAGGTTTGTATCTTGCAGCATACTCTGTTAGAAGTAGTTAATGGAGTACAGGGCTCCTTGTAGAATTTAGTTATTGAGAAATAATTAACTTTTCCACTACCAGGTGCAATAAAGATACCAAAAATTAAAATTAAAAAAAAAATCCAATGACCCAGTGCTTCATTTCCTCCCAAGCTTCCTGTAGTAAATCTGTAGTGCTACAATAAAGCTCCTTGAAAAATGAGTCATCTTGGATCAAATATAATCAACCAGATAATGATTAACCAAAACCTGGCACAAATCTTACAGGGTAATACAAGACAAACTTACATCCTTTAAAGATAACTCATGTTTTAATTACTGATACCTCAAAACTTGGTGGCAGTTTTTTAGTTAACATTACATATAGCATCCCCAAACCCTTAAAATTTCATGCTTAAAATGTTGATGATTACTATCACTGCCACTGCTGCCCCCTCATAGCCACTCAATATTTAATGTACTTAAAGAAAACTAAACACCTATCCATATATCTTCTATTTGCATTTTGAGAATTTTCCCAATGTTCACCATCATTACTATTTTCAAAAGGAATGAAATTGGGTATATTCTTATCATAGGATGATACATGTTCTGATATTCAATATATTGTCTTTTTACACTGGATTTCACTGAAAGGGTCATTAATGACCATTGCACATACTTCTCTCTTCAGTAACAGGAATGGACTTTCACTGAACTCTTGAGAACAATAGTATACAGTATCTATAAAATGGCTAACTATGGTTAGGAGTGTGCTTTGAGTGTTCTTACTAAGTTAACTAACTTGGAAAATACAAAAAGTCATTAGAAATGGCTTGTGGCTCTAAGGACAGGTTTGTAACAGGCTATTTTTGGACTCAGTAGCTAATAACAGGAAGTCAATTATATCACGTTTTAAATGTTCCGAGGCACTCTCCTCACATCACTTTTGTTGTTGGGGCAGCTCTCTGGAGGAAGAGAAGAGCAAAAACCAGGCAGCTAAGGAAGAAACTGACAGGGACTCCTTTGAACTGTCTTCATATCCAAATTCCAAGATCTTGGATCCCATCTCAAAAACTTGGGCTAGGTGGCAGAGGCAGAAATAGTGAGAAGCTGAAGATGACTTTGGTAGGCTGTGAGCCTGAGGGACTAAAGGATTGGTCTTGCCCTCTAGACTAATAGTGAAGGTACGAGGTAAGGAGGGTTTAGAGGGAAGGATAATGAATTTCGTTTTGGACATGTTCAGTGTAATCTGCCTACTGCAGATCCAGTTCAAGATTTCTGAAAGCTGTTGGAGATGCAAGATTGGAAGTGGGAAGAGAGGCGAGGGCAGGATAAGTAGATTAACACCATGAGAACTTCTGAGATAATAAAGGGAATTAATATGGAGGGAAAAGAAAAGAAAGCCTAGAATAGAAAGAACCCTATGGAGTGCCTATGATTAGAAGGCATGATCTGGATGAGGATCCATCAAAGGAAACTAATGAGAGGTTAAACAGGTATGAGGGGAACCAGAAGAAGTGATGTCCTGAAAACCTGGAGAATTACAACTTACATTTATATAGCATTTAGTATGTGCAAAGCACTGTGCTGAGCATTTTACAAGTACTATCTCATTTGATCCTTACAACCACCTTGGGAGGTAGGAGATAACTATCATTCCCATTTTACAGATGAGAAAACTGAAGAGAGCTTAAGTGACCTGTCCAGGGTCACACAGCAGGTAAGTGTTTGAGTCTGGATTTGAACTCAGGTTTTCCTGACTCCAAACCCAGTGCTCCATCCACTGTGCCACCAAGTAAGTGAGGGTGATCAAGTCAAAGATCACAGAAAGGTCAAAGAGAATAAGGACTGAGAAGAGGCCATTGAATTTGGCAACTAAAGAATCACTGGAAACTATGAAAGGGCAGTCTAAATGGGATGATAAAAGGTCAGAAGCCGTAAGGGGTTAAGAGAAGAAAAGGAGAGAAAGCAGAGGTATCTACTGTAGGCAGACTTTTCCAGGAGTTTAGCTACAAAGCTAAGAAGAGACAAGGATGATAATGGAGATGGAAGGATCAAGTGAAAGTGTTTTCAGGATCCGTGAGACATCAGCATATTTGTAGGTAGTAGGGAACAAACCATTAGACAGGGAGATAAAAAAAGTGATAGAGTGGGGATGACAGAGAGGGCAATCGCTGGAAGAAACAGGATGGAATGGGATAGTCTGAGCAGGCAGAGGAGTTAGGCTTGGTAAGGAGTAAGACTGCTTCAACATGAAAGATAGGGGTGTAGGGAGAAAATGGCATAAGTTATCTCACATCCACAATTCTAAATAGATTCCTAACAGGTATTTATAGGTATTCTTTTTATACTCCCCCTCAATTAGAAGCCCTGTCCTATTCCTAGCAAACTCCCACTTCTTAATTCCTAAGCGTGTCATCTAAAGCACTTAATAACTACCATTTTGTAGATACACCTCTACCCAAATTCCCATCTCGATCCAGTTATTCTTAACCCTTTCTGCCCTCCTCTTCCACTGTGTCTTCTGGAAGCCTTGCTGTACGGTTACATTTCCCAACATCCTACTGGGGTTCATAGATACCTGGATCTTGAGAAGAGACCTCATCATTTGCCTCTAGATCAAAGGCTATGGGCATTTTAGTCACCTCTTTAGCATAGTTTCAAGTTGTTTTCTAGGACAGTCTAATTTCAATAGCATAAAGGTGGCTGTCTTTCTATGGCCCTTCTAATACTGACTAATCCTATCTTTTGAAGTAGCAAGGTGGTACAGTATATAAAGTACTGGACCTGAGGACAGGAGGACCTGAAGACAGGAAGACCTGGGTTGAAATACGATCTCAGACACTTACTTGCTGTGTGACCTTGAGCAAGGCACTTAATCTGTGTGGGCAACAATAGCAACTACCTAAATGGAATTGTTGTGAGGATCAAACGAGATGTTTGTAAAAAGCACTTAGTACAGAACCTGGTACACAGCTGGCACTCTATAAATGTTAGCTATTATTCTCATAACTGTTTATTCCCTTATTCCTTTGTTCCAGTATGAGGAGGCCTTTCCTTGCCAAAGCTGGTTCTTCTATTAACGTTCTAGATCTACTTTTCTATTTTAGGGGAAGTTTGTCCCTTTATTCACTCATCTTCAAGTTCTTCTTACCAGCTCTTTCCTCTTTGCCTACCAACACACTAAGGTATCTCCCTCAGTATCTCCCAAAATGACAAAAAAATGACTAGTTTTTAAAAGAGGCTTTACTTGGCCTTCCCCTCAAACTACTGTTTCATGTCTTTCCTTTCTATTGCTGGACTTGTTATTGCTTCTTCCTTACCATTCAGTTATTTTTCAGCCCCTTGCATTCTGACTTCTGACCCCACTATTGCACTGAGAATGCTCTCAAAAGTTAGCAACAATCTCTTAACTGCTAAATCTGATGGTGTTTTTAAAAAATCTTAACCCTCCTTGACTTTCATACATCTTTCCTCCAACTGACAACTATGCCCTCCTCCTGAACACTTTTTATACTTCCTCTTTGGACTATATGACATTTTTCTCCTCCCAGATTTTCCTGCCTTCAAATTCTGAGACATCTCTCACACCGTACATGAGAGCATTCCCTAAAGCTTGACCTGGGTGCTAGAAATAAATAAACATATGTACACACATACACACTTTCCACCCTGATCTCATTAACCCCTTTGTTTTCAATTATATTCTCTATGAAGATCCCTCCCAAATCTAAATATTCAGCCAAAATCTCTCTCCTTAACTCTAGTCCTGTATCTCCAACTGCAGAGTGGACAGCTCCATCTGGCTGTCCCCTCAGCACATTAAAATTGTGTCCAAAAGTGACATTTGCCTTCTGACATCTATCTTGCCTCCAAATTTCTCTATTGGGAAAATAGCAGTGTCCTCAATCACTGAGGTTCAAAAACTCATTCATCCTTGCCTCTTTTCTATCTCCTTCATGTCCCACCATCCCCCTAAATTCCCAAATTTCTAATTAGTTGTCAAGTTGTAGATTTTGTCTGCTAAGAATTTCTTATCTTCAAGTGAGGTAATATTTGTAACACACTCAGGCACTGTGCCTGAAATACAGTAGGTGCTATATAAATGCTTATTCCCTTCTTTCTTTTCCTTTTCACATCCATGTTCTCTCCACTCACACAATCACCATTTTAGTTCAGGGCTTTATTACCTCTCCTCTGGACTACTGTTAAGAGCTTCCTAATTTACATCTATCTCCCCCTCCCCAGTCCATCTTCCACACAGTGGCTCAAAAAAAAAAAAAAAAAAAAGCTCTGTAAGACACAAGCCTGATTTCATTGTTCCCCTGGTAAAATAATCTTATTGGCTCCCATTCTGCCTCTAGGATAAAATACAATACCCTCTATTTGGCACTTAAAGCCCTCCACAATTTGGTTCCAATCTACTTTTCCAGACTTATTTCACACTGCTATCTTTCATTTATGTTGCAGCCAAACTTGCTGATAACAGTTGCTCCCCAAACTCACAATTCCACCTCCTTTTTGTATTCAATGATTATAACTCATACCTATGTTCTCTCCTTCCCCTCCCAGAATCCTACATCTTCAAAACTCAGCCTTAGTCCCTTCTTCCTTTTAACCTTTTTAAAGCCTTACAGCTATTGATACTCTTATATTCTAGAGATATTTCCACCCAGTAAAATGTAAGCTCCTTGAAGGCAAGAATTATTTCTTCTGTCTTTATTTCTTTAAGAGTTTAGCAGATGGCTAGGTGGCGAAGTGAATAGAGAACTGGCCCTGGAATCAGGAGGACCTGAGTTCAAATCCAGCCTCAGACACTTGACACACTTACTAGCCATGTGACTTCAGGCAAGTCACTTAACCCCAATTGCCCTCCAAAAAAAAAAAAAAAAATTAGCACAGTGACTTACCAGGATCCTTCATAAACCAGATTCCCCCACCTTCCCAGTCTTCACACCCTTCCCATGTACTCTGTGATCCAGTGACACTAGATCTATTAATTCCATCAACAAGATAATCCATCTCCTGACTCTGGGCATTGTTACTGACTAACCCCCTGGACATGCTCTGGAATGCTCTCCCTCTTAATCTCCTAGTTTCCCTGACTTCCTTCAAATCACAGCTAAAATCCCACCTTCTACAGGGAGCCCTTCCCAATTCTCTTCAGTTCTAATGCGTTCCCTCTGTTGATTATTTCTGATGTATCCTGTACATGGGCAACTAGGTGACACAGTAGACAGAGTAGAATGCCTAGCCTGAAGTCAAGAAGACTCATCTTCATGGGATCAAATCTGGCCTCAGGAAATTGCTAGCTGGGTGACCCTGGAAAAGTCACTGAACCCCTGCCTCAGTTTCCTTATCTATCAAATGAGCTGAAGAAGGAACTGGCAAACTACTCCAGTATCTTTGCCAAGAAAGCTCAGATGGAGTCACAAAGAACTGGACATGATAATTTCTGAACAATAACAACAATGATCCTCAACATAGTTTGCTTATACATGGTTGTTTGCATGGTGTCAATACACTGTGAGGGCAAGGACTGAATTTTACCTTTCTTTGTATCCCCAATGTTTAGCATGATGTGTGGCCCCTAGTATGTGCTTAATAAATGTTTACTCATTGAAATAAAAATTTACTTCTTGTACTTTTAAAAATAAATTTTGGAGAAAAAAGAACAACTTTAACAACTGAGAATGGGATAGGATAAGGCACCTTAGTTATTTGACAATAGCAAGCCTGAACTGACTGCTGCTGTTGCCACTACTTCTTAGGACCCTGTGTAACCTGGCCTTGAATCTTTGGTGGCCAGTATTAAGAAGTCTACAAATAATCTCCATCTACATTATCTAGCTGTTTGTGTTAAAATGGCAAAAGATGATTAAAACCATCTGGAACAGTTGTTCTCTCTGCCCTCTTCCCCTAATCCTAGTCATGCAGATCCCTGTCAGAAACATCAGGTGGAGGCCCTTTTCCCCTCTTGGCTTGACAAAGCCCTCATATCCCCTCTAAAAGGAACTCAAATTCTCACACTTCTTGTATTCTCAAGCTCACTCTCTTTGTCCCAACTGTGGTATGTCAGTTCTCTCCAGGCCCCCGTTCTGCAGAGCAGATATGACTCCTGGTAGCATTTGGATGGGCTAAGATTCATCAAACATAATCATTGTGATAAGATAGAGGATCACCAAACCAGCTTGTAAGAGCACTGGGAGAGGATTATTAAACTTTCAGTGTGAATACAATTTTTTTTGACATTGTATAATAAAACAAAGATAATAATAGCACCTACTTCACAGGGTGTTGCTTTGAGGATCAAATGAGATAACTCAGAGCATTAAGTACAGTACCTAGCACACAGTAGGCACTATATAAATGCTTATTCTTTTCACCCCTTCCCTAAGTCTCTTCCTTTTCATACTGATCATCCTTTTTGGAATCATCGATAAACGTAAATTAAAAGTGCATCATCTGTGCAAGACAGACAGACAGACACACACACACACACACACACACACACAGACACCTCTGCCCTGCCACTGCATACTGAATTCTTCCAGGCCTTACCAACTATTAGCCATTATGTTATGCCACTCAGATCCCCAGACATCACTACACTATCCAGTTGATACACCCTAAGGAGTTCTGGTTCTTGCCACCTAACTCACTGTTGTCCCCATATATCTTTCAAGATTTTCCACCTATGCTAAAGCTGAATTGCTCCCCGATATTGACTACTCCTCTAATTAGAGTTTGAGTTAAGAGCAGGAGCTGTTTCAATTTTCTATGTGTATCCCCAGTGCTTGGCAATAGTAGGTATTAAATAAATGCCTATTCATTTATTAAGGCTAATTTACAAAACACCAGTGGAAATAAGTTAGACTGAGAGTTGGCAATGAGGGATGGGTCAAAAAAGAGAGCTATTAAGTAGCAATAAAGCTGCCAGTTTCAGATAAAAGAATATGCAAGCAGGAAAGCTGATTAATTCAAGAACTTAATATAAAAATTAAAGGCTTCAAGGTGATTTGGGTTTTTGAGGAGGACTAGGCTTATAATTTCATTAGGAAACAAATACCTAGAAAGTAAACTCCCTCTTCTAATACAGAGCAACATTAAAGAGTTGCTTGGAGCAATGAAAGATTATGGGACTTGTCCAGGGTCATACAGCCAATGTGTGCAAGACAGGACTTTGACCTTTTTAAAGCCAACTCTATGCCTTTTTATGCCATGATGCCTCTCAGGACACAGTATAACCTTAAAAAAAAAAAAAAAGAAAAGATTAACTGTACTTCAGTTGATCTATCTATAACCTTGCTTCTTTAAGTTTCTCCTCTGAATAGACTTAAAAATCACTTACATTCTCTTATAGGATACTCAATTTAATATACTCTATATCTTTTTAAAGTTCACAAGTACCAGTGTAAGTATCTAGGCTTCATTTGTTTTTTATTTCACATGCACTTTCTACATAGCTGGTCTTTATACATTTCCAAGACAATATTGCTCTAGATTAGAAATACACTACAGGGGCGGCTAGGTGGCGCAGTGAGTAGAGTGTCGGCCCTGGAGTCAGAAGGACCTGAGTTCGGATCTGGCCTCAGACACTTAACGCACACAAACAAAAACCTAGTTGTGTGACATTGGGCAAGTTACTTAACCCCAATTGCCCTCCAAAAAGCAAAAAAAAAAAAAAGAAATACACTACAGGCTATGTCCCTCATGCATCTCCTCCATCATTCTTTTGTTCACCTACAACTAATCCTTCAGAGATTGTGGTTATTTTAAGATTCACCACCATTCAGTATTACTGGAAAAGTAGCAATATTATAAAAATGGATTTGGTTGAGAAGCAGCAGCTTGGGGTCATTAAAATCACTGTGAAATTTCCCAAATACAACTCAGTGTGCCTTTTTCTCTACTGATCTCTGATACTAGTTCACTATCCACATGCAGTGTCTGTTCCAGACAGATGGCACTGATAGTCTAACTCAATGCACTGGCTATTTGATTTCGTGTCATCACCTGGACAATAGACATTTTTTATCTGTTTGTTTTTCATATGTGAGTTAACCAATCTCTTCTGAATTATTATGAAACTCACTGAGGATACCCTGTCATATTGTAGGATTTGATGCCTTCAGCATTAAGATGACCTCTAGATGGATCTTGAAGAACTCATTTGGATCCTGAACAGTACATCCTTCATTCCAGTGGCAGATACTCTTGGAGAACATGCTTCATTCAACATTAATGACAGGAACATTGAACAGTTACCTCTATCACTGCCTTTCTCAAGGAATATTGTGTGATTTTACCATAGGCATAAGAGATTCCCTATAGGAAGAAAGCATTTAAAAGTACATTTTCTTTTACTGAGTAAAAAAATTTTTTTTGATAATAAACAAAATGTATATTGTATTACAAAAAAATCATTTGTGACTGAAATTAATGGAATCAAAGATTGAAAGGTGGAAAAGAGCTTAAAGATCATTTACTGTATTCCAACCCTCTCATTTTACAGATAATGAAAAGAGCCAATAAAACAAAATGATTTCAATACCATAAACATTTATTAAGAGCCTATTATGTGCCAGGCACTGTGCAAAGCCCTGGGGATACAAATAAGAAAAAGAGAGATGGTTCTTGCCCTCAAAAGACAATCTAATGGGGAAAAACAACAAGCAAAAGGAAGCTATAAAGCAGGGAAAGGGAAAAATAATGGAGAGTAGCCACTAGGGATGACCTGGTTAGGGCATAGATTGCTATAAAGTTAAAGCCAATCAGACGTCCTAATGGAAAACGGAGTTACTTGGAAGGTTGTGAGTACTCTATAAAGGCAGACTTTGGGAGGACTTTAATGCTCCATCCTCCAGCCCTCCATACAGTGAGGAAAGGCAACTATGGTGATTTGATGATGAAACTTGCCAAAGGTCACACAGACAGCAGGCAAGAGAAGCAGGATCTTAACTCAAATCTTGACTCCAAATCAGAGCTTTCCCCACTATCTCTTGCTGAATGCTAACATTCCCAATTCGTGTTCTACCCTTGTTAATACTTCCATTGTACCCTTAGGAATTTTTACATATTTTCCAACAGCACTACTACTTTCTTGATTAACATGACTATACAATCCACTGACGCTACAAACACCTTTAAATCTCTTTCCAAAGGTGGACTTTCTTTCTACTTAGCCCTATCCAGTGAATGGGGTTGACATAGTTCTTGCTTTCCATTGCTTCCATCTACTTCACTAAAGTCTTTACCCTGAAGGAGGTGCTTGAGCATCTTGAAAGAAATTAGGAATTTTAATTGTTAGCAGTGAAAGGGGAGTACATTCCAGGACCGGGAACAGCCACTGCACTGAAAGGCACAGAGATAAGAAATGGAGCACTGTTAATAAAGAATAAAAAGATCAGACAGACTGGACCAAAGAATGCATGAAGAAATACAATGGTAAAAAGGCCGGAAAGATTCTCTTGGCTACCAAGTGTCTTCTTTTGAAAAGGAAGTTAAATATTGGAGTGATTAAGGTGCTTTCTGGGTTCTTTTGAGC
Organism: Gymnobelideus leadbeateri; assembly: GCA_011680675.1. NCBI lineage: Eukaryota > Metazoa > Chordata > Mammalia > Diprotodontia > Petauridae > Gymnobelideus > Gymnobelideus leadbeateri. Next base: position 70,568 of record WOXC01004756.1, on the reverse strand, counting down.
CCTATGCTGTGCTGATTCTGGTACATGAGTTAAGCTAATGCAACAAGGTTTGCCTTGTAAATGTAACAAAATTGCAAAGATCAAACAGGACTTGAATTAAGAAAGATATATCCAGCCTATCTCTTCCACTCCCTTTCAGGGAGATGGGAGATCTACAGGTGTTGTTACACAGTGTAAATATTTTTGAACTTTTCCAGCATATCAATTAATTGTGCTTTCTCCCCCTCTCTAAAAAATACTATTTTGTCACATGAGATGGCTCTGAGTTAACTAATAGTGATGTACAAAACAGAATATATCAACAAAAACTTTTTTAAAGAGATTATAAGGAAGGCTGAAAAGGTAAGTTAAGAGTTGGGTTATAAAGGGTTTTAAATACCAAATACATGCATTTGGATTTGATCTCAAATGTATTAGGAAGCCACTAAAGTTTACTGAGCAGAGAATACATTGTTCAAATCTGTGCTTAAAGAAAATTACTTTGGCAGCTGAGACATTCACTAAAGGGCTGAGAATGGGAAAGAAAGGAAATAATGAAAGAGATCCCAAGATAAAGAATATGCTTAGGAATAAAGAATATGGTGAAGATAAAGAATATTCTTAGGAAGTGTTGAAATCAGGGATAGATGAATGATCAGATAAAGTAACTTCAAACAGAATCATTGAGTAAAAGTCAAGTGCATGTCCACACCCCTGCATTATAGGGGTAAAGGGAAGGAATAAGGTCGTGGGCCTTAAGTAAACGGAAAAATAAAGAAGTTGGTGTGTTTGAAGTAACATGTATTTTAAAGCCCCTTGGTATAAGGGCACTGGTAAAAAATGACAAATATGTAGAATACAAAGAAGTGGTCCAAAATTTGTATGCACTCATTCAAAAAACATGTATAAACAACAATATAAACTAAAAGAATAAAACTCAAAGCTCTTCAGGTCTGACTAAACTTTGGAAACTAGTCTACTGCTTTTTTTTTTTTTTTTTACTGGGGAGGGGACATGTTATTCTATTTCAAACTAGTCTCTGGCCTATGAGGTTAGGGAAGAAGGCACCACTCCATTAAGCCTTTGTGATTAGGGGAGAGGGCACCATTCCATCAGGCCCCCAAGTCTCCAGCTTCTTCAGGTAAGAGGAAAAACAATATTCCATTAAACACAAGACTTATCCCTTCTAGGGAAGATGAAAAAAGGCTATTCAATCAAGTCTGTAGCCTGGTCTCTGACCTAGAGGAAGGGGAAGAAGAAAACCTTCAGCTGTAAGTTCTAGTTCCCTTGCTTAACTGTCTGAGGTTAAGATGACTGATTCCACCTGGAAGGTCAAAGGCACACAAAATCTAAGTAAACTCTTAACTCAATCATTAACAATCCCCTCTTTTGGGGGTGGCTGGGTGGCATAGTGAATAGAGCACTGGCCCTGGAGTCAGGAGGACCTGAGTTCAAATATGGCCTCAGACACTTAATACGTACTAGCTGTGTGATCTTGGGCAAGTTACTTAACCCCAAATGCCCTTCCTTCCTCCTCCAAAAAGCAAAAAACCCCTCAAAACAAACAACCCCCTCTTTCCCCAAAACACTCCCCCTTCCTAGATTCTGAACATCCATTCACTTTTCCCCTTATTCTCATACCTCTCAACCCAACCCCTTCAAATGCCCTACTCTAAAACTACCCACCTCACCTCTTTCATTGTGATCTCAGAAATACCTGCTTCAAAGTCAACAAACTTACACTTAAATTTCCTTTCCCAAAGTAACTTCTGGCTCCCAATGAGATATTCAATGCCCTCTCTCAGGCTACCCTTTCTTGCAATAGCTGCACTTTCACTCATTAGCTGAAATGGGGAAATTGGAACACTCCTTTTTTGCTCCCCATAGCCACTTTCAGGTTCTCCCTCTACTATCACCACATCACTCAGCAATCTCTCCACCTTTAAGGTACACTCAATCTGCATCTACTGTGCAATTAAAATTCTGGTAGTTGTCTGGTCACTCCCCTTCTTTCCTCAATGAGTTTAGTGCCTGAATCCAGACTTCAAATTGATACATACTAATATTCCGTTAAGGACCCTAACCTCACAATTCCTCAAATTACTCATTTCACAAAACCTAGTCCTCCATCCCACCTCAGCCATGTTTGATCTTTGTAATTTTGTTACATTTACTTTCCTTTGTTACATTAGGGGTTTGTTTTTTTGTCTACACCTAGTCCTCTAATCAGTTCATTCCTAGACCATCACCCTTGCAGTAGTAGCCACACTCTCCTCTTTGCACCCTTCTGACCCCTTGGTTAAGTCTAAAATGTTATCTTCTCAAGTCCTCTGCTACCTTATCATAGCATATGCTACAATATCATATCACTCACCAATCTTGCCCTGTCAAATATTAGCCATGGCCCACTCTTGTCTTTGGTCCTACACATGTAGCGCTGAATGAAGCTGGAGAAAAATCACAAAAATCTTGCTGACTGGGTTGGTCCACTACATATTTATGTTATATAACCTGAACTGGGCCCTCCCTGCTATAATATAATCCTTTTATACCTCCCTAATTAACTCACTATGCCACTCACTACAGCAGCTCTTTCAAACTTTTTCATCCCTCTTCAAATTTCCCATATCCCACCCTACTCTTCTCTCAGCTGAGAATGTTGCCTCATATTTTACTGGAAAAAAAAAAACACCAAAAAAACCAAAAAACAAAACCGAGGCCATTCACCAAGAGCTGCCTCTTTTCTCCTCTTCATCTTAAATCACCCAGATGCCTTCTACCACTATCTTCTCCATCACCCTAGTTTCATGAAGAAGACGTGGCCATTCTTGCCAAGACAAAACCTTCTATATACATAAATGATCCTATTCCATACTTCTTAGCCAGCACTTTGTCCCACTATTATCCCTACTCTCTTTAATCTTCAGTCTCTCCCCTATCTACTGACTGCTTTCTAACTGCCTACAAATATGTTCATGTTTCCATCATCTCCAAAAAAGCCTTACTTGTTCTGTCCATCCCTGTTATCATTCCATATCTCTCTTGCATTCTGTGGCTTAACTTTTTTTTTTGGGGGGGGGGGATTTGGAGGGCAATTGGGGTTAAGTAACTTGCCCAAGGTCACATACTAGGTTTCTGTTTGTGTATGTTAAGTGTCTGAGGCCACATTGGAACTCAGGTCCTTCTAACTCCAGGGTCGGCACTCTACTCACTGTGCCACCTAGCCGCCCTGTGGCTTAACTTTTAAAGAAATCCATCTATAATAGATACCTCTACTTTCTTTCCTTTCACTCTTCTGAACTCTTCACTGTCTGAACTCATAATTCAACCAAAACTGCTCTCTTTAAAGTTAGTAGAAAATGGGCAGTAGATGGCACAGTGCAAGGAGTGCTGGTCCTGGAGTCAGGAAGACTCATCTTCCTGAGTTCAAATCCAGCCTCAGACATTTACTAGCTGTGTGACCCGGGTCAAGAAAACTTCAAATGGAGTCATAGAGTCAGACATGGCTGAAAAACAACTGAACCACAAACCTCTAGTCTAAATTCCAAGAAAACTGAACATGTCTTTTCTCTATTTTTACTCAAGCTATTCCTTATACCTGTAATCTCTAGCGCTGTTTATGGAAATATTCATCATCCTTCAAGAAATAGCTCAAATGCCACCTCTATAAAAATTTCCCAAAACTTCTACCCCTCAAGCAAAAAACGTTCTAGCACTTCTAAATTCATGGTACTTTGTTTCTGCATCTTATATACTTATATTCCACATCATAATTGTTCTCTTCTATACTATAAGTTGTGGACCAAGTCCATTATTCTTTTTATACCAAGAGTGTTTGTTTAGGACTTTTGTTACTGTTGTTCAGTCATATTCAACTCTTCAGAACCCCATTTTGAGTTTTCTTGGCCAAGATACTGGAATGGTTTGTCATTTCCTTCTCCAGTTAATTTTACAGATGAGGAACTGAAAAAAGCAAACAAGGTTAAATGACTTGCCCAGGGTCACACAGCTAATTAAGCATTTGAGGCTGGATTTGTACTCAGGTCTTCCTGGCTCCTGGCCCAGCACAGTGTTTAGTACAGTACCTTTCTAACAGTGGCATTAGAATGTTTGCCGAATAAATGAGTGAAAAACAAATCCTAACAGTAGTTCTACTGATTTTCAATATAAGAAAAATAAGATAATTAGCTTGAGATCATTATATAGCAGTGGTGTCAAACTCAAGAAGAAAACGATCCCTGTAGGTCATATATTGATTTAGAAAACCACAAGTTAGTTATTTTGTTAACTCCTCTATTACATTTTAATCTGGTTCAGCCTGACTCAGTTTTGAGCCCTACAGTCATGAGTTTTGTCATAAAACATTTGATTGCAAGAATGGACCAAACTAAAACAAATATGAAATAGAGGTTCAATTTCATCTGAAATGGTCCCACATTTTATATACATATGTAAAATGAATATTATATAATTCAGACCATAATAGTGGAAATCTCTTCAATGATTCTCTTGCTACTGCTGCCATTGGCAATTGTTATGATGTACCATACCTGCTTTCCCCTAGGTACTGCAATTTAATTCTTAAGTTAGATAACCTTTTATGAGCATGTGCATTGTAATTTATGGATAAGGATCTGCCCTTAAAAAGGCAAGTAATCAACCAATGAATATTTATTAAAATATCTTTGAGTCTGTTAATCCATCAGTTTCCCCAAGGCAGCAAAAGAGAGCCAAGTTAAACAAGAGAGATCAAGTACTTAAGCTTCCACTATGTACATGGCACTCAGACCCCCAAAACATAAAAACACACTCCTGCTCCCATGGAGCTTACAATGTAGCTGGGAAGAAAAATGCAAAATAGTGAATTATATATTGTCTTACCCTGATTAATGGTTAAGTTGCATGGTTCAAACTAAATGCTGTATAAGTCTATAACAATATGCTGGAGAAATTATTATAGAGAGAAAAAAAGAGGGATGTTCAAAAGTCACCAAAAAATGTGAACTATACAATGGTTCCTAAACTTTTCTACCTAAAGCCCTTAAAAAGATGTCATACATCCCCCCCCCCAACATTTTGTCATCCTTCTCCAATACACTTTTCCCTAAAAAACAACTCCAAAACAGCCACTCACAATCACCTTTACAGGGGCTATCACTAAGCAATCAATTGCAGTTCAGTAGCTTAGCCTACTTTTGACCACCAGAGTAGGTGTTAAAGGCCGGAAGGGAAGAAGGTCAGGCAGTGATCTCATCCCATTCATGTAACCCACAGTTTACTGTCACTACCACCCCCAAACAGCTGTCTGGAATTCTCTAAACTCTTATGTACAGAATATCCTTGGAACTCTTGCAAAATTAATAGGTATCTTTACTCTAGTTTAATAAATACTGACCTATAAAAATAATGGAGACAAGAAAATAAGATTAAAAATATATTACTACCAAATAGCCCCCAGGATTTTATAGCTAAAAGTAACCATAATGACAAAAATATACATTAGGAAGAACAATGCAGATATAACCTTTGTAGAATAACAAAAAAAGTGCAAGCATTATTTCAGATCATATACATTAAGAGAAAAAAATCTGCATTGTGGGAGAAAGAGGTAAAAGAAGATACTAATATTTTAAAATATTTTTCCATGAAGGGGGGGGGGGGGAAGAGACCAATGAGAACACAAGTACAATTAGAAGTACTACCAAAATAATAAACATGAAGGACAAAACAAAAAAGAATTTGGAAGAGATGAAAAATAATGAATAATTTGTACTCCATATTTGATCTTATATACAGTAATAATGAAGGAACCCTAGCATAACACTCTATCAGTGTTCTATCAGCACCACGTTTGCAACTCACATAGCAGAGTCTTAGAGAGTAGTCTGAGATGCTGAGACATTAAGGCACTTGGGCCAGGACTACTCACTCTGTATGTGTCAAAGATAAGAAGGAACCCAGGTCTTCCCAACTTAGCCATATTCTCTATCCATTATGCCATGCTACCTCTCATATATAAGTACATGCAATATAAATACAAAGTAAGGAGTGTGGGGAGAGAGAAGGTTTGGCAAGGGAAAGAAGGAAAGGATTCATGTTGGAGGTAACTCTGGAGTTGAAATTTGAAGGAAACTAGAGATTTGAGGAGATGGAAGTGAGGAGAGAGTACATTCCTGGCATAGGGAGGAGGAAGGGGAGAAAAGAATAATTTATACAAAGGCACAGAGATAGGAGATGAAATGTGGTGTGAGAAACAGCAAAGACAGTGTGGCTGGGCCACAGTTTACAAAGGAGTAAAGTATGATAAGGGCTAGAAAGGTAGGTGGGAGTGACATTGTAAAATATTTTAAATAATAGAGGTGTCAGTATTTGATTTTAAAGCTAAAAGGAACATCACTAGAATGTGTTAATTCTGGAAGTGGAAGAGCCAAACTTGTGCTTTAGGGATATCACTCGATAGCAGAGACTATGCTTATGTCCCTGGCACAGCAAAGGAGCCCTGCCAGTAGCAGGCACTTAATGTTTGTTGCAGTTTAATTAAATTGACAATGCAGAAAACAGCATTTATAGAACAGAACTGACCTCACCAGGTTGAATAATTCAGGCTTACATTCTGATAGCTACTAGGTAAATTCAATTGCCCAGAATTTCAGAGATGCTGAGGACACTACAATTTCCTTAGTAAGGAAGTGATTTAGGATTGCAGAATAATTCCAGTTTTATTCAATCTACTTTGCAGTCTTAGATGAGGGTGAAAGAATCCAGAAACTAGCATAAGACAATTTTTGGTTCTTAGAAGAGTAACAGCTATAATTTATATAGTACTTTAAGGTTTACACAGGGTCTTACATAGTTATCTTATATTCAAAACAATCCTGTGAGGGAAATACAGTATTATTATCTCTATTTTACAGATGAGGAAATTGAGACAAACAAAAGTTAAGTGACTTGACCAGATAGTGTCTGAGGAAATATGTGAACTAAGATCTCCCTAATTCCAAGTCTAATACTCTGCCCAATAAATAGTCTAGCTATTTATATTGTTAGATATTGTGAAATGTAGTACTGGAATGGCTGTGTGACAACAACTATTCTCTCGAAGTCTACTTGACAAGAGATTTGTGTAATTTCATTAACAACATTATACAACTGAAGTTCTATACTAATCACACAAGGGGAAGATGGATGAACTAGAAATTGGTCATAGGTAAAAAGGAATCAATCAATAAGGATTTATCAAGTGCCTACTATTTATTTATCAATGCAAGGAATTGTGTTAATGCAAACTGTGCAAGATATGCAAATACAAAGAATTAAAAATCCCCATTCTCAAGGAAGAATTAAAAAATGTCCTAAGTTTCTGCTACTTGAATTCTGTACAATTCAATTAAGAAATGCTACCAATCAACAAGCATTTATCACACACTTATGTGCATATAGTAAGTGTACTACCATTAGTAAGGCACATATTGTTATTGTAAGTTGTGTTTTTAATGGTGGTGCTAACTTTGTACTGATTACTCACAATATGTTTTAGATCCTGTTGGGATCAATGCAACAAGCCTGAAGGGGTAGTATCTGGTTATGTGTAGAGGGAGGCTAACTGGCCTAACAGAGGAATTAATGACATGATATTGACATTAAGCAGCATGCAGTAAGCAAATGAGTTAAGCAGAAACACTTACTCCGCTCACACCTGTTAAAACTATATTCATAATTATATATGTATTAATAAGTGGCACCTAGAAAAAGGCAAATTTTACTTTTCCTAGTATATCACCTCAATCAAATTTATTTTGCTATATAAAATCATATCTGAATTCAATAATCATAATCTTATAAGTATATAAATTGAGCTATTTATATACACAAAACAAATCCACACTAGTAAGAATCCTGAAGACTGAACAAAAATGAGTACTAAGTACCAAGAAGTGCCAAGAAGCACTTCACTCTAAGTTCTAGACCTAGAACAAACCTCTTAGAGGCCATTTAATTGAATGAACTCATTTTACTCAAAGAAATAAATGCATATACTTTAGCTGTATTGAACTCAGGATTTCCTTTTTCAAAAGTAGGCAGAAAATACCCATTCACTGATCCAGAGAAATCAGCTCCACCGCCTTCAGGAATATATCAAGATAGAAACCAATTCTGTCATTTTGGGATCCTATTGGCCACAATTATCCAGGGAAAGTGCAATCTTTTGACATAGTAGACTATTTGAACCACATAATTTAGATTTATTGACTCCTTAGTTTTCCAAACAAACAATAAATTCTTATTTGGCATAAGAGAGCAAAACTTCTATTGCCCTCATTAACTTATTCATCAAGGTCAATAATCTCGAAGGCAAAAACAAGAAACAATGAACAACAACAACAAAAAACATCACAAAGGCTAAGTAATTAAAACTCACATACTTCATCAATAAGTCCTTCACTTTCAAGAGTTTATTTACTCAACAACAGGGAGGGGGCAAAAAAACTAAACAGCAGACAAAGAAACTCAAAAAGCTTAGCAGCTGGTAGCTATTTAGTCAAAGGAAGACTATATCTTTTTCATCTGGGGGGGTTTCTTTCAGGAAGTCAGTGGTGGATTCTTTTTATTTTCACTTTGCTCACTGGTTCTGACATAACTGGAAGTATCCATTTATGATTCTTGAAATAAGGTATTCAGGATTTTTTTGGTCATGATTTTCAGGTAGTTCAATGACTCTTAGGGTAATAAGTGAAATTATATCAAATGCAGTAAAATTAAACCTGAATTTAAGCACCTGTGTACACAGTACCATGGCACCTACGTGGAATACAAAAAAAGCAGTCATAGTTAACTTTAGCCCACCAGAAGAACTTCTCATTTGAAAAGACAGGATGAACCCATGATGAATAATAAAATAAAGGTCATTTATTTGACATGCTAAGAGATATTTTTATTATTAGGAGACTTCAGGTGAGAGAGCAACCCATACTGGAGCAGCCAGGGAGAGTTTCACAAAAACAGGGTAAGCTATGCCTTGAAGAATATGTAAGATTTAGGGAGGTGGAAATATGTTCCTGAGGAGAGGGAATAATAACCTATTATTTAAAAGGAATCATATAGAGAATTCTCTCTCTTGTGGCATATTAAATTCCCTTTCCTTTCCAGACATAGTCCAGAAATCGATATTACAGAAATACTGTATAATATACTCAATTAATTTACATACTCAGAAAATTTCCTAAGCTAAATTGTCTAATGTGTATATAACCTATTTCTCCAATTAGACTATAAACTCCAGGAGGTCAAGGACTAGATCTCTCTACCTCTGTATTCTCCGTATAACAGGTACTCAAAGGTTGGATGAACATCTAGCATATTTAGGATACAAGACATAGGCGGTAAAAGTGTAAAGGACTTAGTCCCACCCCCACCCACAATCAAGGAACTGACAACCCAGCTGGGGAGTGATGTTAACAGATAACTACAATATGTCAGAAATGATAAAGGCTGGAAAGAGATGTCCAAATTATGTAAAGCCAGATGGACTTCAAGAAGGAAAGAATATGGGCAGTTTTTCAAGAGGTAGATAAGGTGGTTTGAAGCCAGGAAGAGAGATATTTTAGGATAAACAATATGTCTCTTATGGGAGACAGGTGGTGAAGTAGATGGAGTGCTGGGCCTAGAGTCTGGAAGTCCCACCTTCCCGAGTTCAAATCTGACCTCAGATACTTCCTAGCTATGTGACCCTGGGCAAGTAATTTAACCCTGTTTGCCCAAGTTTCCCCACCTATAAAATGAGATGGAGACAGAAATGGCAAACCACTCCAGTATCTTTGCCAAGAAAACCCCAAATGGGGTCACAAAGAGTCAGACATGACTGAAATGAAAGAACATTTAACAAAACATGTCTATTATGATCATTACTGAAGCTTGTACAACAAACTTTACATGAATTACTTCACAAGGGAGTTCATGTGGTACAACTGGAGGGGACTGAATTTGGAATCACAGGAATCAATTTCACATCCCAATTCTGCCACTTATTTGGATAGGACATTTAAGCTCCATGGACTTATATTTCCTCATCTAAAAATTGAGGGATTGGTAAATGATCTCCAAGGATCCTGAGATTTATTTGAGCCTCAACAATGTTTTGAGAGAAATACAACAAACATTATCATCCACATTTTATAGGGTAATGCTCCCAAAATAGAACAATTAGGTGAATGGCAAATCTAGGTTAAATGAAGTATGAGGGTCCCAAAGGAAACAGGAAGAGGAGGAAATGGGATGAGGGTGGGAAAAGACTAAAAAAGGGCCAGGGTAGAGAAGGCCTTAATTTCAAATTCCTCTTCTGGGAAGCAATAAGAAGTTACTGAAGTTACTTTTAAGCAGGGAAGTGATATGGTCAGCAGCTCAAGCTCTTTGGGAAAATTAATTCAACTGTAACATGTGCACATTGACTGAAAGATATGAATATTTCAAGTAGGGAGACCCATTGGGAATATATTAAGGCAGGTAGTCTAGAATTGGAGTAATAAAGGCTCAGAAAGATGTGACAATGGATCTGAAAAGGGACAGATAAGAGTTTTCAACATAAAGAATTAACAGGATTTGACAATGGTGGGAGAAGGGAAGTTTGTGGGGTTGAAAAAATTAAAAAATAATTAAAGGGGGAAAGGCAAAAGATAACAGTGGTGTTTTTTGGCGGGGGAGGGGGGAGGGAGGGAATGGTAAGGAGTGTCTTCTAGTTAACTAAGTTACCATTAACAGAAAGTTTTTTTTGTTTGTTTTTTTTGCTTTTTGGAGGGCAGTTGGGGTTAAGTAACTTGCCCAAGGTCACACGGCTAGGTTTAATTTTGTTTGTGTGCATTAAGTGTCTGAGGCCAGATCTGAACTCAGGTCCTTCTGACTCCAGGGCCAGCACTCTATTCACTGCGCCACCTAGCCATCCCTAACAGAAAGTTAAGGGAAAGAAAAAGTCAGGAAAAGGGAGTTAGGATTTAATTATATTGTGTCTGAGATGCCAAAGGATATAGCTGGATTATTTTGACAGAAAATAGAGAATCTATATATAGAATAAAGGTTGGGACTAGTAACAGTTGTCCACATAGAGAAGATAAGTGATGTAATGAGTAGATGATGACTTTTTGGTTCTTAGTTATGATTTTCCAGAGTCTAGTTTGTCTAAAAAAGATTTGTAAGAACCAAATAATTTCTATTTTAGTTCTACAAGTTTCTATGGCTATCAATAGTGCTCAAAAATACACAAGGTCTTTAAAACTTACATTATACTCCCCACCCAAATAATGGACTTTAGCCAGATACAAAAGAAACCAATCTACTTTTCTGGGTGGGGAGTAAGAAGCCAACTGGAACTGTGATATATGTAACTTCACTAAAGCTCCCTCTTTCAAAGCAAACTGGCACCCATTCTGCAACTTAAAATATCAGCTGGAGAGGAAAGGGTAATTGTTCAGAGAAGTCCCTATATGAAGATTTATAGTTACCTGTCTTATGAGATATATTTGAAGTTAGGTAATGGTAATATACATAAAGGCATTCTAAATGTTCATTCTTTCCCAGTTCTGATAACTTCACTCATGTTTGACAATTAGCATCCAGGGTTAAACTTAGTTAAGTTACTAGAGGGCAGGAACCATATCCATACTTCTTTTGTTTCCCTAAAGTATTAGAATATTACAGTACTGAACAAACAGCAGGTATTACACATATTTCATTGATGTATTGTTAAAAAGTAGCTAGGATACTTTGTGATACTTTTTGATAATAAATTTAAGAGGTAATACTATTCATTAGGTTATTCTAAGGAAATAGATCCATCTAAATAACTATTACAGAATTCCTGAATTCATAGTCCATAGTCAGTCAATCCAATCCATACCTGATTAATTACTCTTTATCACATAATCAACAAGTAGTCATACAAACCTAGTACTTCTTCCACATGAAAGCTTTCCCAATACTTGAAAATAGTTGTTATTTCCAGGCTTCTTGAAGCTAAACATTCCCAGTTTCTTTAAGTGATCCTAATAATGGCATGATATACTTGTCTTTAACTATCCTGGTTAAAGGATAAAATAAACATTGATTGTATATGGGGATTAACAATAAACATACAACCTCCAGTTTATCAATTTCCTTACAAGGAACTTAACACAACAGTCTAGATATAACTTGATCAGAACAGATCCCATATCCTGGGTACCATGCTTTTCCTGAATGCAACCTAATATTTCAATTAATTTTTTTGATGCTATTACTTTTTCTTTAATTTTTTGAGCCCCCTTCTCCCTCCCAGGCAATCAGAGTTAAGTGACTTGCCCAGGGTCACACAGTTAAGTGTCAAATGTCTAAGGCTGGATTTGAACTCAGGTCTTGACTCCAGGGACAATGCTCCATCCCTGTACCAATGCACCACTGTCCTGATGCTATTATACTCTCCTGAATAAACTGCCAAGTTTGTAGTCACTCAAATTTTTTTCAAAATTAAAAACATCAATAAATCAAAAACCATATATTAAGCCATTACCACTTGCTAGACATTGTGTGAAATGATAGGGTTATGAAAAAAGGAGCTACCCCCCCCCAAAAAAAACCACCACCACCAAAAAAAAAAAAGCCCCTGCTTTCAAGATAATTTGCTTACTTCAAATCTGGCCTCCGAGATCTACAAGCTGCATGACTTGTACATGCTACTGTAATGGGAATGGGAATTTGAAGATCTTCCCTGCCCCTTAATAGACCTGGGGGGGGGGGGTTTGAAGACCTCCCCTGCTTTGAAAGTAAACTCTGCCCCCTAATAGGCTGAATGTAACCACACAGAGCCTGTGATGGAGTGAATTTGCTGACGAGTACGGCAGAGCCCATAGAAAACTTCCCTGCTGTGAAGATAAATTCTGAATGTAGTTACATGGAGCCTGTGGTGGGAAGTGTTTTGCTGAAGAGAAGCAGACCCCATAGGAAGCTGGTTCAGAGATAGCTAGACGGTGGGGGACAGAGGAACTCAGGCCAGGAGACAGAGTTTTGTGAGTAAATATTGATCTTGTATTGGTTTGTGGGAAGGCTGAAGGATGCTGTGGCTCTTAATGTTATTATGGCTTCTGAATATCTATGGTACTATGATGAAATCGGCTTACTGGTTTTGGGATTTGTTTTTCTGATGTCTAAATAAATTCTTCAGTTCTATTCTCTATCTGGAGAATCTGGTATATTTTTCAATTGAACATCATGCAATACTTATAGTCACTGTCTTTATTGTGATTGTGGACACCTTAAATATTGCATTGGAGCTACAGTTATTTAATCTGCCTGCCTCTGTTTCCAAAATGTAAAATGTGAATAATAATAATACCTGTCTCACAAAGTTGTTGTGAGGATAAAACATTATCTGTCAAAGAGCTTAGGACAGTGTCTGTAACATAGCAGGTCCTTAATGTTTATTCCTTTACTTTCCCTTAATGGGGGAAGACTAGGCGATACAGTGGATAAAACACTGGGCCTGGAGTCAGACCCATCTTTCCAAGTTCAAATTTGGTCTCAAACACTTACTAGTTGTGTTAACCTGGTCAAGTCACTTAACCTGGTGTGCCTCAATTTCCTCATCTGTAAAATTAGTCAGAGAAGGAAATAGCAAACCACTACAATATCTTTTAAAACCCCAAATGCGGTCACAAAGACTCGGTCAGACTGAAATAACTCAACAACACATATAAATAAGTAGGTTCATACAAAATACAAACCTTAGAGAGACTCAATAGGCTGGGGACATTGGGAAGGCCTCCTGCCAAAGGTGGTGTTTGGGTTGAGGATTGAAAGAAATAATGGATGTCAAGAGGCAGAAGGGAGCATTTATTTTAGGTATGTAGAAACAGCCTAGCAAAAGTACAGAGAGAATGAGCTACCTCCATTAAGCCATGTTCTCCCATCCTGTATTTGTGAAAGTAGCTTATCCATGAAACTTAACATTTCATTAAATTTTACCATTTTAGACCTGACTCACTATCACAACTTGAGATTTTTTTTTGAAGCCTCCCAGTTTTATGTCATTGGCAAATTTGATAAGCATGCTCTGTCTTTTCCAAGTTACTGACAAAAATATTAAACAGACTAAGCACACATCCCTAGAGTATTCTAGTAGAAAGAAAATTCCATCCAAGTTGATGGTGATCAATGACAGTACTCAGTCTAGCTATTGAACCAGATTTGAATCAGTATAATATCACTATTATCTAACCCTTAAGAGTGGTGACAGATTTGGTCACATGCTTTACTAAAAATCTATGCAAATAATATCTACCAGTACAGAGGAAGAAAGGAAGGAAAGAAGGAAGGCAGGCAAAAGGGAAGGGAAAGAAAAGGGAAGGGAGAGGAAGTCATCTGGAAAAAAAACAAAAAAACAAAAACACTGCTTCCTGAATTAGTTCCCTATGCAGTCCCAGCAGTTTCTTTAGACATCTTTTCCCCATGGTCATTATTTCTCTGTGGCTTCAGAATTTCCTAGAGACTCTTCAGGGCTTCCCATTTTCCTAGGCTGACTTCTACAGAAATTTAATCCACTGTATTTATCATCTAAATCTTTTGAAAATGCAAAAGTGATAGGGGGCATATCAGACTATGCAGGGTTTTCTTCTTTCTTTCTCTTATCACAAATTCTAGAATACAGCAGTCATTTCCTACCCGAGGCTTCCATCATTTCCTCTCTATACTGGGATTACAAGTAGGTCATTTTTATATAAAACATTCAGACATTTCTATAAATATAGAAAACATTACATGTGTATTTTTAGATAGATTAGGACTTAAGAGTGGTAAAGCATTCATTTCTTTAAGTCTTTAAAGATCTATGCAAAAATGCTTTAACAGAAAATTTGAATTTTCTAATACTGTGATGCTAATTACTATAAATTTTTTAAAATTTCACAAATTCAAGTACATTTCTACTTAATTGCAAACATACAGCCATATCAATAACCATTTTTCTTGTAGTTACCAGCCTCATTTTATATGAAAGAACTTAAAAATAAATTTAGAAATGAAATTATACAGTGATTTTAAAAAATTTGGAAAAAGATTTTTAAATTTTGAACTTTCAATTTTTTTAATCTTTCAAAAACTTTTAGCCTCACAAAAAAATAATATGCATGCTTTGTCTCTAAGGGGCAAGCATTGAATAAGAATAATTTGGGGACAAATTCCAAAGACTGATCTTAAAACCTTTATTATGATTGAAATTCTCTAAATATATGCAACTTCTGAACTTTTAGGTATAATTTTACTGAGAGCAGAGAGAAAGGTTTTTTTTGTTTTTGGTTTTTTTTTTTACATGATATGGAAAGAAGACAGCAAAACTCTTAGTAAGGACATTGGGGAAGGGTTAATGAAGATAACACCTAAATTTCTTTAAAAAAAAAAAGGCATTTCTAAAGAGTAACTCTTCTTTAAAAAATACAACACTATAAATTAATAAACTCAAAATCACCACAACTAAAGCAAATCCCAGCACACAAGCAGCTGCCAACCAGTCTGTCTGAAGATATTCAGCTCTGGAAAGATAAAAGGCATTAGATATGCTTTCTTTAAGCAGAAGTAATGCCAAAAAGCAGGTAATATTACCACTGAAAACATTAATCACTTCACAATCCTCTTTAGTTTCAGAAAATTTAACACAAATTCTTGGCTGTGGTTAAAAATCACAGATTATACATAGTAATAGAAGAGTGTCCTCACTTAAGTAAATTCAACTAAAAAAAATTCTGAACTTTCAAAAAAATAAGAGGCAATTATAATTATAAGCAGATTCCTCACATCATAAACTGATTTGCCACCTTAGGACTTTAAAAATCAGATTTTACATTCTTATTTGGTTCACATACTATAAAAAAATATATTTGCCAGAAATTAAGTGCTTATCTTCAAGTAAAATTCACAAAATACCGGCTATTTAGACTAATATGAGAACTCTAGGCCTAGAGTCAGAAGACCTGAGTTCAAATACAACCTCAGATGAGTACTAGCTGTGTGACCCTTCGCTAGTCACTTAACCCCGTTTCCCTATCTCATCTGTAAAGTGAGCTGGAAAAAGGAAATGGCAAAACACTCCAATATCTTTGACAAGAAAACCCCAAGTGGAGTCTCAAAGAGTCAGACAAGACTGAAACAACAGAACAACAATAAAAATTCCAAGCTCTAAACTAGTGGATTATATACAGAACAACAAATAATTAATTTGCCAGTGTGTAAGCAAGGTTCCTCAGTAAAAATACAATACCATCATCATCCTCTTTCCAACCACACATCCCCCCTTAAGGTTTCAATTAGGATTGGGGTCTAGGTTTATTCTTACTAGAGAGACAAAAAGAACAAACTTACAGATCCTGCTGGGAAGTATCTTCCTCAAGAGCAGCTCTGGAAACACTGCCAGGAACCATTTCCTTCCCTCTCTACTGTCATCAACTTGTCTCCTCAAGAAGCAAGCATCTAAGTCTCTTTCCTGCTCCTGAGGTAATACTATTTCTGAATGAAAAAAAGTCCATTCACATACCACCCAAAGAAACAAATTAAAAAATGAGAAAAATCCAAGTGCAACAAATGGCTTAAAAAGTTGAATCCCCAGACAATTGCTGCATAACTTTAAATCCCTTTTACTACTTCAAAATCTATCTCAAGTTTTGAGAAACACCCCTCCACATTACCTTTGCTAACTCTAAGAAACTACAACTTCCAGTGGAGTCAACTTAAGATTCAGCTTGGTGGAGTAGATACCAAGTGTAGCTAGAACCAGAAGATTCTAGGTTCAAATTCTGGCCCCAGCACATGCTACTACTACCTGTGTGACTATGGGCAAAGTTTCAACATCTGTTGGACTAAATGACCTCTACACTCTAAAGCTACAATCCTATGACTTCAGAAACAGAGGCACTCAATAACTCTGAAAAAAAAAGAAGCAATCTCAAAGGGGATCTACTATGATCCAACAGGTAGGCCTTTCATATGATCTTTACCACTCCTCCAGGATTGAAGTTGTAAAACAGCTCTCCAGAGAACAGCTGAATTCCCACATTCATCTCAAAGGCACCCTAGTTGCATTTTGGCCTGGCACACATACCTACTTCAGATCTCACTATTCTTTTATGAATAAAGAGGGGCAGACCTGCCATCCAAAATATGAACTGGAAGGAAACCAATAAGATCTTTGTATAGCTGATGCCTCTCTAGATAGCATAAAGATAGAATAATCCCAATATATGTGAAATTGGGTTAGAGAACTTGCAATGGGGCTGCCTTTATCAATGGTAGCCTAAAAGCTTTATTTCCTAAGATTCTCTTCAGCACCACTCCAATCTACTCCACATAAATTACTATAATTGTTCCCAGTGAAGGCAATATATTATTACTGGGCTTTGATATTTAGTGATAAACAACACTTTAATGTACTGAGTTAACTTTAATGTTTTCCGTTAAAACCATACTAGTCTCAAAGTATGTGGATAGATGAGAGTGTGGCTTTTGACTGTGCCTTGTACTGTTTCACGAATCAACCAACTAGGGTTTTACAAATCAAAAACAGGGGAAGGAAAAATCTAAAGACCAGTGCCCTCCACAGAAAATACTCAGCCTCTGGTCCCCAAACCTCAAAATGCAAATCCAGCAGCAAGCATCACATAACTGCAGCATCAGCTAGACCCCAGTAACTGATCTCAAATGTTATGATGGAGAGAGAAACAATCTTTTACAGTAACCAGATTCCACTGGCCTCACAGAATAGTAATTCCAGGCATAGATCACAGTGCCCTGGAATACCAGCTTGGAGTTCTGACTCTTTTAGCCAAGGATAGGTAGGATTCACTCCAGTCTTCTTCATTCATTTAAAAGAAAAGTAGTGAAACAAGGTTCTCAACTCCCTCCTCCTCCTCCCCAACACCTTTCTTCTTTCTCCTTTTCATAAAAAGAGAGAAAGTCAAAAAGGGAAAGATTCCTTTCCTCCTTTTAAGAGCCCCCTTGGTGTACAAGATCTTTTGGCAGGACTCCTCCTCCCCAAACACACTTGCAAGGCCAGAGGGACACTTCTGCTTTCCCTTCTGGCTCTAGGCAGGGTTCTCTCCCCACCCCCCCGCCGCCCCCCAAGCTCAAGACTGCTACAACCTGCAAGGGATGCCTCTCACCTGGTACCTGCACTGCACTTTCCTACACTCCACTCCACTCCTTTCCTTCCCTCCTTCCAGGGGGTGGGGATTGGGAGTATGGGCGGAGGGTCAAGGGCCTGCAGGAAAACCAAAGGTGTCTGCACCCGAAGTGGGGCAGAGGGGAGGACCCCGCTTTGAAAAAGGAGGGGGAGCGCGGCCACTCTCCAAGACGAAAACAGCGGCCACCTCTGAGGGAGGTTGTGGACGGGACGATGGGGGGGGGGGGGTCTGGCTGAGGGAGGGGGTTCCGGGGTCACCCTCCGGGCAGCGCTGAGGAGCTGGAATTCCCCCTCCCCCCCAGGAGAGGAAAAGAGACAAGGCGAGGGGAGGAGGGATTCCCACCCTGGTGGGCGGGAGGTTAGGGTCTGCCTCAGTCACTCGGCCGCACTCACCGAGGCTACCGGCGAAACCGTCCATCTTGCGGGCAAGGCGCAGGGATCGGGGCTCCGCGGGGCGGGCACTTCATTCAGCGGGGTAGGCGGCGTGCGCGCCCCGGCTGAGCCTGCCCCACTCGCTCGAGTCCGGCCGGCTGGGCTGGGCCGGGGCGGGTCCACCTAGGCTCGGGTTGCTCGACTCCACCACTCAGTCGGTCCGTCCACCCGCTCGTCGGTCGGTCCGGCCCGTCGGACACCAAGCGACAGACAGCCCTACTCGCGCCCAGCCCCAGCAAGGATGTGAAGCTTCACTGCCCCGCGCGCCTCCCGGCCTCCCTTTCAGGATGAGGCGCGCGCCCCGCCCCCCGCGCCTCACGTGCCGCCGCCGCCGCCGCCGTCCCTCCCCTCCCCCCATCCCATTACCCCCTGAGCGGCGTCCAGCTTCCGACTCCGCCCCCCCAACCCTCGGCTCTGACGGATCAGAGGAGGAGGGTCAGGATAGGCCAGATATCCTCTCCCTCCCTTAGCCCGCCCCCTTACAACCCTCCCGACCAACCGCCGGGCGAATTGATGCGCCTGCGCTCTGTGACCTCCTGCGCCCTGAGCCGGCGGGATCCGAGCAATCCTCTTCCTAGACGCCATCTGTGTCGGTCTTTGAAACGGGCTCCGTGAGCGGGTGAGGTGGCTTTTCAGGAAAGAGAGATCCTGGAGAGAAGCTTGTCCAGCCCACGGACGCGAAACTTCTCTTGGGAGCCAAGCCTGAGGAGGCGGCGCGGGCCAGCGGGAAACCGAACGAGCTTCGATCTCCTCCACCCCCCCGCCCCAGTCGCTCCCTCCATTGACATCCCCTAGAGGCCACAGGACCAGGAACAGCCCAGGGGGCCAAGCTCCTCGATCTTGGGGCCTGGCCAGGGAGCAGACCCCATGGAGGTGGGAAGGAGGGAAGGGGAGGTCTAGTCCTATAGTTTTAATCAGTCCTGGAGCTTCCAGTGTGTAAACTCCTTCCGCCGTCACTGTTAATCTGTTCTTTTTTAACGAGACTCAGAAAGGTTAAGTGTCAGAAGGTAGATTTGAACTCGGGGTCCTCCTGAGAAGATAAACAAGAGAAATAAGGTAATTACCGTGAGGGATGAGCCAGGTCCTTCAGAAGCTGTGTGAACAAAGCTTGCCTTGGGTGAGGATAGTCTCTGGGAACCAGCATCCAACAGGAAGAAAGAACAAGGTAATGACAGTGGGGATCCCTGGCTCCCCTTCACCCGGTCGTACCTGACCTGACTCCACCATTCCAGCAGTGACCAAAATAAACTGTCTTATTGGACTGACAACTGCCCTGTTCAAAGACAGAGGGTGTATATGTATTACATAATGCTTTAATCCAATAATACATAGGACTATAGGGCTGTCCAAATGTGCAATATAGTAAGGTGCTGAACTTGAACCTGGATTCGATTCCTATCATTGTAGTGCTATATAGCTAACTTAAAGCACCCGCAATGTGTCAGGCACTGTACTTGGTGCTTTATAACAATTCTGGGAGGTAGGTGCTATTATTACCTAAAACAATTCACTTTCACTCTCCTGGCATCATTTTTCTTTACCTGAAAAAAATGGACGGAGTTGTCTGAACTCTGCTGCTTTGTGATCTTAGGCAAATCTCTCAATTTCTCTCAGCCTTAGTTTTCTCATAAGAAAATGTGGATAGTCATAAGGGCTTTCTTGGGTTTTAAATTTTTATTCTGAGCTTAACAGCAAAGTAAAACATTTCTTCATGTAAAGTATTATACAAAAGGGATTATATATGAAACTCAGTCTCTTACAAAACATTTTACAAAGTCAACATGTTACTTTCAAAACTGTCCTGCTTGTTGGTTCTTGCTTTTGAACTGTTCTTTGAACCACCTTTTGTTAAGTTTTAATGATCTTTTTCTTTTTTTTTTGGATGTCACTGTTGCTTTTCTAAATACCTTCCGCCTTCCCCAATTAAAAACAGAAAAACAACCCAACTCTTGTAATAAGATAAACATAATCAAAACTAGTTCAGTGTCCAGAAATGTATTGTCTCATTCTACACCTTAAATCCCTTAACTCTATCAGGAAGGTGGGTAGTGTACTTCATCTTAGGTTCTCTAGAATGTGGTTGGTCATTGCTTTAATCATCGTTCTTAAGTCTTTCTGTTTTTATTTTTTTATTTACAATGTTGTCCTTGTTTAAATTGTTCTTCCAGTTCTGTTCAGTTCACTCTACATCACATCATACTTTGCGGGATTCTATGAAATCACCTCTTTCATCATTTCTTATGGAATAACAATAATATTTTCATATACCACAATTTATTTTGGCCATTTCCCAAGTGACAAGACTTTTTATTCCTGGTACTTGGCACACTTCCTTGCTCATGGTAGATGCTTAATAAATGTTTGTTGAATTGAATGAAGGAAAATAATATAGGGAATAATAAGTTTGGAAAAATAGGTTAGAACTAGATTGTGAAGGGATTTTAAATGTCAGTTTAAAGAGTTTGTAGTTTAGGGGTGGCTAGGTGGCTCAGTGA
Source organism: Gymnobelideus leadbeateri (assembly GCA_011680675.1). Taxonomy (NCBI): domain Eukaryota; kingdom Metazoa; phylum Chordata; class Mammalia; order Diprotodontia; family Petauridae; genus Gymnobelideus; species Gymnobelideus leadbeateri. The sequence continues at coordinate 49,475 of WOXC01004756.1, read as the reverse complement.
ATAGAGCACTGGTCTTGGAGTCAGGAGGACCTGAGTTTAAATCTGCCCTCAGACACTTAACACAAAAAACTTGCCAATGACCAAGTCACTTAACCCTAAATGCCCTACCTTCCCCCCTCTAAAAAGAAAAAAAAAAGTTTGTAATTTAGAGGCATTAAGGAACTACTAAAGAATTTTGATCTGGGGAAGGACATAATTAAATCTGTGCCTTAAGAAGATTTTTTTTGGCACTTCTAGATGCTCCATGCCATGCTGCCTTCACCCTGAGCTTCACCTCTGCTTCCTCGCCACTAGTACCTGGAGTCTGTCCCTAGGTTTCTCAGTTCTCCTAGAGTCAGTTTTTACCTTATCTTGCTGGGGCTCAGGCCTCCAAGGTACTTTCTCTAAGTGTTCCATTCCACTCTTGGTAAAGCACATATCCTCCCTGCTCTACTTTCCAGCTCCCCTTTATTGTTCTCCCTCCTTTAAAATTTAATCTTTTGGGGGTGGTTAGGTGGGGCAGTGAATAGAGCACCGCCCTGGAGTCAGGAGGACCTGAGTTCAAATGTGGCCTCAGACACTTAACACAGAACTAGCTGTGTGACCTTGGTCAAGTCAACCCCAATTGCCCTCCAAAAGGCAAAAAAAAAATTAAAAATAAATAAAATTTAATCTTTTTGAGAGCAGCACTGCCTTGGTAGTTGTATTTGTATTACCATCCCTTAATGCAGTGCCTAGCATATGTTAAACAATAAATGCTTTTATCAATGTGTGGGGAATGGAAAGAGAACCCGAAAATGGAGGATTGTTTGGGGGAGGCTTTTTTAATAGACCAGGCAGGAAGTATTGATTGCTTGAATTAGATTAGTGTTCATATGAAGAGAAGGGGGTAAATGCAAAAGATACCGTAGGATTGAAAAAGACTTGGTGAATCGCTATGTAGCTCGCCGAGTGGAAGGGTGCCTGCGCTTTCTGGAAACTTCCTGCGAGAAAGAGCGTCGCGGGCTCTGCGGCCCCTGCAGCTGCCGCAGCCGTCTTCTCCCAGCTCCTGGGGCTTTTCTCGCTCCCGCTCCACGGAGGAGCCACCACTGCCGCCATGTTCGGCTGCCTGGTGGCCGGGAGGCTGGTGCAAACAGTTGCACAGCAAGTGGCAGAGGATAAATTTGTATTTGACTTACCTGATTATCAAAGTATCAACCATGTCGTGGTGTTTATGCTGGGAACAGTCCCATTTCCTGATGGCATGGGAGGATCTGTCTACTTTTCATATCCTGATTCAAGTGGAATGCCAGTATGGCAGCTCTTGGGGTTTGTCACGAATGGGAAACCAAGTGCCATCTTCAAAATTTCAGGTCTTAAATCTGGGGAAGGCAGCCAACATCCTTTTGGAGCCATGAATATTACCCGTACTCCAACTGTTGCACAGATTGGCATTTCAGTGGAATTACTGGATAATCTGGCGCAGCTGACTCCTGTGGGCAATGCTGCTGTATCATCAGTTGATTCATTTACTCAGTTTACTCAGAAGATGTTGGATAACTTCTACAATTTTGCTTCATCATTTGCTGTGTCTCAGGCCCAGATGACTCCAAATCCGTCTGAAGTTTTCATTCCAGCAAATGTGGTTCTGAAATGGTATGAAAACTTTCAGAGACGACTAACCCAGAACCCTCTTTTTTGGAAAACATGATTTAAATAAAATAATTTTTAAAGGGTAAAAAAAAAAAAAAAAAAAGAAAAAGACTTGGTGACTAATTGGGTATGGGAAATGAAAAAGGAAATGTCAAGAACTCAGTTAATGAATCTTCCGTGACTTTCCTCATCAGAAATAGGTTTTTTTGGTTGGCATTGGTATTAATTTTTAAATTAATTTTGGTAATATTGTCATTAATCCTAATGTTTTTAAGTGGCCTTGAGTGCTTCTCTATAAAAAGACTGAGCAGGACTGGTCCTTTGCAAATAGGGAGAAGGGAGTAAGTATTTATATAGTGCCTATTATGTTCCAGGCTTTGTGCTAAGCACTTTTACAAAATATTATCTCATTTGATCCTCATGACAACTCTGTGAGGTAGATGACATTATTATCCTTATTTTACAATTGAAGAAATGGAGGCAAAGAGATGGTAAATGACTTTTCCAGAGTCACACAAAGCTAGTAAGTGTCTGAAGTAAAGTTTGAACTCAGTCTTCTTGACTCTAGGCCCTGTGTTCTATTTTCTATGCCAAATAGCTAGCTAAATAGGCCTTTATAGCTACTTATGTGGGGAAATTTCAATAATTGGACTGTAAAATTGCACTTGCTTAATGTCAAGAATACCGAGTAGAATTTAGTTAAAAGTCTGAATTTTGGTAAGTCAATATGCAACTATACTGTATTTTAAAGGTATAAATCTCAGCATCTTTATTGGTGTGCACCTGGAACAATAATGTGTTTTAATATCTCACAGATTCTGGAGCTCTTACATATATTGCCTACATTTATAAAACAACAGCAATGACTTTGTTTTTCCAAAGAATTCTTTACTTTGATAAAAGATTCACCATAGTGTTAATTGAAATACTGAACTCCCCGGGGCAGCTAGGTGGTGCAGTGAATAGAGCACCGGCCCTGGAGTCAAGAGGACCTGAGTTCAAATTTGACCTCAGACACGTAACACAAAAACTAGCCTTGTGACCTTGGGCAAGTCACAACCCTAATTGCCCTCCAAAAAGCAAATATATATATATATATATGTATATATATTAAACTCCCCAATGCCCTTAAAATAAGATTCAATTTATAAACACTGGATTTCTGTATTATTTTTAAGGAATACATCTATTGTATAAAATAAATATAGCAATTCAGACCACCATGTTGCCCACACAATCTTCAATATGGGTGGTCACTTTCCCAAACCCATGACAAACTACACAAGGTGGAATTTCACTCTCCCTGGTCCTTTGACTTAATATTTGAAGCCAGAAATGGGGAAAAAAATAAGATACCTGCATTGATTACTTCATCCTGCTCTCTAGATATATGACCTTGAAAAAACACAATGAAATAATCTCTTTGTGCTTCACTTTACCTTCTCTCAGACACTTTTTACATAAGTTATTAAAAGAAATGAATTTTTCCAAATGCTTTGTGATCCATGACTGCAAAGCTATTTCATTGCTTTCATATAACTATCTGAACCAATGACTATTTTCATGAAACAGTACAAATTTTATGAACCTACAAAAATCCGTATAAACAGATCAGAGAGAAAAAAATCCACTGTGAAATAGTAGTTCTTAAATGTTTTGTTTCACCTTTTACATGCAGAAATAAAGGATGTCTGAAGAGAAAAGAGGGAACCTTCATTTTTATATGAAGCTTAATATAGGCAATATATGTAAGAGCTCCAGAATCTGTGAGATATTAAAACACGTTATTGTTCCAGGTGCACACCATAAAGATGCTGAGATTTATAGCTTTAAAATACAGTATAGTTGCATATTGACTTACCAAAATTCAGACTAAGATTTGACTTAAATACATCACATTTACAGAATTACTAAGCTAGTTTTTTTTTATATAATTGTTATGTACCCAGAACTTTCCCAAGACTTAGTGACCTCAAAAATAATCCATTCCTTGGTGAAGAATATTAACGACTTCTTGTTGTTTATTTCCATCGGGCACCTAGGACTTAAGTTGTCAGATGCATGGTCATTTTGGAACTAGCCCATTGATTACTTCATTCTATTCTAAGCCCTTACTGTAACCTTTTGAAATACTATGAGTATGGAGCAATTTCAAAACAAAACTAGAACCCAAAATTGAGTTAGGACTGTGGTATTTTGTGGCATGTATCACACAAGTTTGTGAGGTGAGACATCATCACCCATACATAAGCTGTGGTAAGATAGAAGACCAGCTAGTACCCAAGAGTAAGGAAGCATTCTTGTGGAAGAACTTCAGTTACTCTTTAGTAGTAGAAGGCATATGTAACTAACACTTCTCACTGCCTTAGAATGCCCTATTCCCTGTGTATACAGCAAAACTGCTAGACATAGTCATCAAATACTTTGTACATGGGTAAGGGATTAATACCAAAAGTAATGCCTGAGCAAGTCAACAAATGTGGCCAACACTACTTCTGGTTCTAGCTTTGCCTATTTGACCCTAGAGGAGTCCAGCTCTGATCTTTAGCTTAGAATTGAGACTCACTTGTGAAGAGCTTTTTAATACTCTATTGTTATGTCTCTTCATTTTGGAATGTACCTGAGGCAGGATTGGGAGAGCTCCAACCCTTTTCATTATGGGGTATATTTATAATTTTTTACAAAGTATTTTCCTCAAAAGAAACCCATGAGATAGGTAGTACAATTCTGTTTTAAAGAAAAAGACCAGGGGGTTTGTGACTTGGCTATGGTCACACTTGTAAGCATCAGAGCTGGAACTTAGAACCAGATCCTTATCTACTCTGTATATATCTTGGGTTTGTAGTTGTTTATATGTCTCCTGCATTAGAATGTGAGTTTGTGAAGGCAGGGTCCATATTTTCACCTTATTTTTGTATCTGTAGGGCTTAATATGTAGTAGGTACTTTATAAATGCTTATTAATTGACTTCAAGTCCAGTGGTTTCGCTGTTATATCACATTACATCTCAAGGAGTATAACTTCATTTAAGAGAAAAAGTAGTTTAAACTATGGTTAGTATGTTGGCACTGTAGTATAGCAATGGGTTACAGCTGAGAATAAAACTTTAAAGACTGTGTGACTGAAGAGCTTCACCTTTATAACTGGACAACTTTATGATCTTGTAGACTTTTGTTTTAGTATTCTGTAGTAAGACTTTTACCTTAAATTAAAGGTAATAAAATATCCCTAAGGTTTTTGTGTCATGGACCTCTTTGGCAGTCTGGTGAAACCTAAGAACTAATTAGAATAATGCTTAGAATAAAATTATAGAATTACAAAGTCAACCAATTATGTTGAAATAAAGATGTGGTTTTTCCCCATCCAATTTCAGAGACTCCTCTTCTCCTGAAACAGATGGGATCCCAGATTAAGAACCCCAGCCCTAGGGTTTTCTAATGTCTGTCCACCTGAACCAGTGGAAAAAGCAAAATTCCTTTAGGGATCAGTTGAAATATGGTTTCTGTGTAAGAGGGAAGGAAAAACTCTTAAGGGGAAGGAGCTTCAAGGTTCAATGACAGAAGTTGTTCCTAGTTCTCTGGATGCATTTCTTCACAAAGGATTTCCCCTTAGATATTCCTCCAGAGAATGAATTGTTTCATCCTTTAAAGCTAGATACAAGGACAGAATTTAGAAAAAATTCCCATAACTCTTAGCTGTAGGGCCTTCCCTTTGGGGAACTTAGAACGTAAAGTAGGAACCCATCTTATAACCAGAGTATGGGAAAGAAAAGTATCTCAGAGGACAAAGTCCTTTGAATGTGGGTAATTAGACATTTGTTTAGTGAGAATTGTGAAGTTAAATAAACATCCTCCCAAGATTGAAAGGTATAGAGCAATTTGTCTATATAAGTCGTATGGGGTGTACGGAAGTTAAAGGTGAGAGGGGCCTAAAGAATTTCCTGAGAGGGCAGGATTTCCTGTTTCTACCATGGGAGTCCCCAGTGCTACCTCTTTTTCTCCTGTAATTCATTACAGTGAGATAATTTACTTAGAATCATTGCTGAAGCCTAGTGTATAGCTGGTTGTCTGCACTGACAAGACCTACTTTTAACATGTCACAGCGGGAAAAGGGCAGGATACTCCCTAAGCCAAAACTTAAGCATTAGGATAAGTGAAAAACAAGTCTTAAGTGCATTTTTCGCCTACAATAACATCATGACCCAGCCATCAAAATGAGTTCATAAGAAGAAAAAAATCTCAATTTTGTGAATATTAAATGGATAATCAGCTTTTCTACCAGAATGTAAATCATCATTAAAATAATTTTTGCTATTCTAGAATACCCCTCATATATAGTAATTGTTTTTCCATTTCACTAATCATGCAAAATTTTTTTTTAACCATTATTACTTTTCATGAGGGCAGATTTCTGCTTTATATAAAAAGGAAAAGGTTAAGCTTATAGTATTATTTTCTTGTTTCCACTTGTCTTCCAAACGAAGAGACATATTCCTTCTCAGTTTATGTCAGGAATGGATCTGCTTTCTAATCTGGCAACACTCCAAAAGAAATACCTGCACATTTGGGAAAAAAAAAGTTCTATAATAGATATTTCTTATTCCTAAAGTAGATTATATGAAGGAATCTCTCTTTAACTGGCAAGCATTTAATATAGGGAGTTTCTGAAACTGATAGTTTTACATATATATTGGCTGATCCAACTGTGAAAGACTCATACTGCAGGAGATAGAAAAAGGAAAAATGATTTGCATGAGTTCTGCACTACCCAATTGGATATCTACTATTCTGTAATTTGGCACAAAGCACACATGTTTGTTTATTTTAAGGATGCCTATTGACCTGTGATGTAAGTTTGCTTCATGAGCCAGCATGGCACACAGAAACAATACTCAGCTTGGAACAATGGCGTCTCAAAATATTTCTGTTTTACTGAGCTGATACTATATTTGTACTATTGCTATCAGATCTAAATCATGGATTTTTCAGTTTGAGTAACTACCCTTCAGATCTAAATCATGGATTTTTCAGTTTGAGTAACTACCCTTAAGAGTTAAATGTCCTTAGTGGTCAAATCTCCATCTCTTGATATAGAAATCTAAATAGGTGAAGTTCTGCATATGACTAATTGAAATTTGTGTCACAGAAACTTTAGGGATACACTGAAAGCCTAAGGCCCCCTAGATAAATGGGCATTCCCTGAGTTTCAGAGCTGACTGCCCTAGAGTAGAAAGGGAATATTTGTATTCATGGACTGAGCCATGGAGCAGTGCCTCTAAGGAATTTTAGAACCACAGACTGTACTGTGGCATATCCAATGCCATATGAATTATATTTTCACTATTGTCTTCTGTGACTAAGGGCAGGTTTCCAAAAGTGAGTACAGCCAAGCCAGTTTTTCAATTATTTGTGGAGTTCTAGGCAAAAATTATGTCATGTTTATTCCAAAACTATAGAAACACCAAATATATGCTCAATAAATATTGTTCCATGGCTTATATTGTGAATTAAGCTGTCTGCTTTACTGAATATAGAAATAAAATATTTATGTAAATAATTTAAATTATTGCACAACAGAAAATGCTGCAATTACTGTATAGTGGAAATATAGATTAAAGTGATTTTTGTTGCAGGTCCAAATAATCATTTGAGTTTCATTTTTTGGTCACTTGACTAATCATTGCAAGAAAGCATACAAAGTGCTTGATTAACTCAACACTGAATAGCTGCGAATTTGCTAGATTTTCATTTTTTCTCGTTTCACATATGATCTCTTAAATGAATTCGAAAAAATAAAATACAACTCTTTTGTTGCTCTATGATCCATGAAATTTAAAAGGCTTTTTATGGCAAGAAGCCTTTCAGTTGATCAAACAGTTGTACAGCATTTATTAACCACCTATTATGTTCCAGGCACCAGGGTATGTGCTGGGAATACAAAGAAACAAGAAACATTTTTTTCCAGCCATCAAGGAATTTAAATTCAATTGAGGGTGGGGGTGGGAGAGGATGTATATGAGTGTGTGGGGGGGATACAGAGCAATTTCAGGTGGAGACTATCATTTGGGGAGGAGGTGAAGTATTTCAGTTAAATTTTGAAGGGACCCAAGGACGCTCATCAGACCATATCAGACCTAAATAACATACTTTATGAAGTAGAAATGATGAATAGGTTTAAGGGATTAGATCTGGTAGATAGAGTGCCTGAAGAACTATGGACCACAATTCACAGTATCATACAGGAGGCAGCAATAAAAACATCACAAAGAAAAAGAAGGGCAAGAAAGCAAAATGACTGATGAGGCTTTATAAATAGCTAAGGAAAGAAGTGAAAGATAAAGGAGAAGGGGAAGGATATGCCCACCTGGATGCAGAATTCCAGAGAATAGCAAGGAGAGACAATAAGTTTCTTAAATGAGCAATGAAAATAAATAGAAGAAAACAATAGAATGGGATCTCTTCAAGAAAATTAGAGATATCAAGAGAATGTTTCATGCAAAAATGGACATGATAAAAGAAAAAAAATGTAGGGAAAGATCTTAACATCACCAATAACCGTAATGGTGTGATTACTGATCTAGAGTCAGATATACTGGGGAATGAAGTGAAGTGGACCTTGGGAAGCATTGCTAAGAATAAGGCTAGAGGAAATGATGGAATTCCAGTTGCGCTTTTTGAAATCCTAAAAGATGATGCTGTTGAAGTGCTTTACTCATTATGCCAGTAAATTTGGAAAACTCAACAGAGACCACTGGATTGGAAAAGTTCGGTTTTACATTCTAATTCCAAATAAAGGCAATGCCAAGGAATGTTCAAATTACCAAAAAAATTGCACTTATTTCATACGTAGCAAGGTTATGCTTGAGATTTTTTTTTTAGTTTTAGTTTTCAACATTCACTTTGAGAAGATTATGAGTTCTAAATTCTCTCCCCATCTTTTCGCTCCCCCTACCCCAAGGCAGCATTTAATATGTAACAAAGAACTGGAACCAATGGGAGAAGCCATGAGAAAGAAGAAAAAAAAAGAGAGAGCAAATAATATGCTTTTATCTGCATTCAGATTCCATAGTTCTTTTTCTGGATGTGGACAGCATTTTTCATCATGAGTCTTGGAGCTGGCTTAGATTTTTGCATTGCTAAGAAGAGATAAATCTGTCAAAGTTAGTCATCACATAATGAGGCTGTTACTATGTACAGTGTTCTCCTGATTCTGGTCACTTCACTCAGTATTAGTTCATATAAGTTTTTCTAGGTTTTTCTGAAGTCTGCCTGCTCATTATATCATATATGCTTGAGAGTCTGCAAGCTAGGCTTCAGCAATATGTAAACTGAGAACTACCAGAAGAGCAGACTGGTTTTCAAAGAGGCAGAGGGACTAGAGACTAAATTGCTAACATTTGCTATATCATGGAGAAAGCAAGAAAATCCCAGAAAAAAACATCTGCTTCATTGACTACACTAAAGCCTTTGTGTGGATCACAGCAAAATGTGGTAAATTCTCAAAGAGAACTAGATCTTGTCTCTTGAGGAACCTGTATTTGGGCCAAGAAGCAACAGCTAGAACCAAACATGGAATAATTGATCGTTTTAAGATTGGAAAAGAAGTAGGACAAGGCTGTATGTTTATATTTATTTTACTTCTATGCAGAATGCATCATGTGAAATAGCAAACCAGACAAATCAAAAGCCAGAATTAAAGTTGCCAGCAGAAATACCAACAATCTCAGCTATGCAGATGATACCACTCTGATGGCAGAAAGTGAAGAAGAATTAAGAAGCCTCTTGATGAGGGTGAAAGAAGAGAGTGCAAAGGTTGCCTAAGAGCTTAACATTAACAAAACAGCCCAGAGTGGGGCAGCTAGCTGGTGGAATAGATAGAGCACTGGCCCTGGAGTTAGGAGAACCTGAGTTCAAATCCATCCTCAGACACCTGACATTCACTAGCTGTATGACCCTGGGCAAGTCACTTAACCCCAGTTGTCTCCAAAAATTAAGATTTTGGCAACTGGTTCCATCCTTCCTGACAAATAGAGGGAGAAGAAATGGAAGCAATGTCAGATTGTATATTCTTGGGCTCAACGATCACTGTAGATAGCCACTGCAGCCATGAAATTAAAATACACTCACTGGAAGGAAAAGTTATGACAAATTTAGACAGCATACTACTAAAAAGAAGCGACATGACTTTGCTTACAAAGGTTGGTGTAGTCAAAGCTAGAGTTTTTCCAATAGCAATGTGTAGCTATGAGAATTGAACTACAAGAAAAGTTGAATGCCACAGAATCAAGGCTTTCAAATTGTGGTGCTAGAGAAGACTTTTGAGAATCCCTTGGAAAGCAAGGAGATCAAATCAGTCAACACAAATTAATTCAAACTCTTCACTGGGAGGTCAAATAGTAAAGCTGAAGCTTAAACTTTGGCCTCATAAATGAGAAGAAAGGATGGATCAGAAAAGACTCTGATGTTGGAAAGGATTAAAGGCAAAAGGAAAAGGGGACAGCAGAGGATGAGATGAATCAACAATGTTATGGAAACAGTGAACATGAACTTGGACAGACTTTGAGAAATAAGGGAGGATAGAAGGGCCTAGTGTGCTATGTTTCATGGATCATGAAGAGTAGAACATTATTGCACTGAACAATAACAATAAAACAGTGAAGAGAATGTATTTTAGGGATAGGAGAGAGTTTGTGCATATTAATTGGAATGTTCTTACTCCCTGCTCCCATATTCTGCCATCCAGTGACACTGGCCTCTGCCATTCCTCAGACATGACACTCCATCTTATATTGCCAATGTGATTACCCATAGCAGTTACCCATAGATTAAACCATAGTCATGTGTTTTTCCTGGGGAAATTTGCAAAATATAAATAACCCTCTTCCTCAGAGGCAAGACCAAAATATTTATTCAGATACCAGAAAGCCAATTCCACCATAGTAACAAAGAAGTTTATACACTTCACCAATCCAGGGAGCACCAACATCCCCAAGACTTCCCTCCTTTAGGCCTCCCCACAAACAACATCCACCCTCTCTCACTCACGCTAGCTCCTCTGCCTCAGCACTGCCTAGCTCCCTCCCAGCTCTGCCTCATCCTCTCTTCCTGTCCTACCTGGTCAGCAAGCTCCTCCCACCATGGGCTCCATGTGACTCAGGCTCCATCACAGCAGTCAGCTGGGCCTGAGCTCAGAGCAGGTCACATAGGCCTATTAATGAGTGTGAAAGATCTTCCTCTTCAGTTAACATTATACATCTCTATACTGCTGGTATTTTCATTGGCAAATCCCCATGCTTGAAATAGTCTTCCTCCTCATTTCTGCCTCCTCACCTCCTTCAAGTCCCAGCTAAAGTCTCATCTTCTATGAGAAGCCTTTCTTGACCGCCTTTAATGCTAATGCCTTCTATTATCTTCATTTATTATACATCTATATGTGTGTGTCTGTATATACATACATATATATACATACACATATATATGTATGTGTATATGTGTGTGTGTGTGTATATATATATATATAAAAACACATATCTTGTTTGCACTTGGTTGTTTGCATGTTGTCTTCCTCATTATACTCTGAGGTCCTAGAAAGTAGGGGTTTTTTTGCCTTTTTTACCTTTCTTTGTATCCCTGACATTTGGCACAATGGCTGGCATGTAGTTGGCATTTAATAAGTGTTTATTGACTGACTGAACAGTGCTTCTGCTGTGTCCAGGGAATGCTGGAACACTTCAGTCTCTCTCTTTCCACTAAGAAGTACCTCTATTCTGAGCCCATACATATGAACCAGACCAAATTCAGTCCTGGGGAAGCCTAACCACTTAAAAGAAGTGCCAATTTACCCTTTTAAAACTCTTTGGATTCTTACAACCATTCCAGTGCCCTAGGGATTGAGCTATTCTACCTGCTAGTGGCATCCTATCAAATGCAGAAATTTCCCCAGTTAGTTCCAACCAATGAACCCAAGATTTCCAACTGACACCTCACAAGTTTGCCTCAAAGAGTGAACAAGTCCATAAAGAGATTGCTGTTCAGACACATATGCACAAGAAAGGAAATAAGCAGAGAAGATAGTCAGCAGCCCAGGCTCAAATTCACTGAGGTCACCATGCTGCTAAGGTAAAACAAGGGCAGTTCCTTCACCCTCTCCTCTTGGAATAGGCTTGAATAATTGCAACAGGATATGTATCCTTGAAGAGAAGAAAGAAGCAGAGGTCACTCCTTTTTAAAAATTCACAGTCATTGACTCTTCCTGGCCATTGATCAACAAGTGGATTGCTCTATCATCTCCAAGCTCTTAATAAACCTTTCAACACCGTCATAGATGATCCTGGAGTCTAGAAATTTCCACAGAAATTCTGGTGCACGATACCTAGGATGGTCCCTATAGGAATATTTCCACCACATGATTACTAAGGTGAAACCACAAATTCAATTCCTGTAATATTAAATTTAAGTAATGACAATTAGTCCAGACTGACTAGAACATAAAATCCATGTGTAAAAAGTCAGGAGAAGTAGGCTGGAACTAGATTGTGAAAGTTCTAAATGCCAAACAAAGGAGTTTGTATTTCATCCTAGAGACAAGAAGGGGCCTCTGGAGCTTTTGGGGGAAGGTAGTGACATGGGTATATGTCTACACTTGAGACAAGAAGACCAATTAGGAGACTTTGGTATAGTCCAGGAGAGAGATAATGAGGTCCTGAATTGGAATGGTGTCTATGTGGATGGAAAAGAGAAATATATGGGAAATGTGTGGAGGTAAAATTGGTAAAACTTGGCAACTGAGTAGATAGATAAAGTTTTATATAAGGGATAGAGCACTGGACTTAGAATCAGGAAGACCTGGGTGCAGCTCTGAGGTTGTAGACATATTTGACTGAAAGCATGGTAATGCCCTCAACAAGAACAGGGAACTTAGGAAGAGGGGAAAGTTTTGGGAGAAAGACAATGACATTTTGGACATGTTGAGTTTGAGATGCCATCTTCTGCTTGATCATACTTAATATTTGGAGTCACTCTCTTCTTGAAAACATGAAACTATTTCTTACTATTCTAACATGTTATTTTAAAAAGTTCCTTTGGTTCATGAAAAAACAAAGCATCTGTTCCATAGTCATTTAGTAACACGGGACACGAAATCCCTAATGGTTTTCTTGCCTTTGCTCATTTTCCTTGTACAAAATATTCAGAAACCACAACAATCTCTATGAAGAAAAAAAAATTCTTCAGCAGAAATATAATGTATATGTTGGTCAGTAGTTATACTCCATACTTCTTTCAGATTGGCATAACTTTAGTTTGAAAACACAGACTTTCCTGGAAGACATTTGAAGCTATTTATCATTTTATAATTTGTGGCTTAAATCTGAGCCATGAACCAAGCAACAAGATTGGTTTGAGGCACTTTTGAACTTCATTTTTAAAAATCCTGAGGCTAGAAGACAATTTCAAGTTTTCTATCCAACAAAATATTGGGGAGTTACCAGAAGAGGAACAAGGGAGTTTCATTTTAGCTGGACACTTCTTTCATTGCTCTGTTTAAAACTGAGAAAATCAGACTTTTGTTTTTGTCTTTAAATCCTCAGGAACTAGTCTAGTACAGGACTTATGGTAGGGGCTTCATATAGGTTTACTGCTTACCTGCTCAAATGATAGGTGAAACTATGAGACTAATATATTTCAGAGCTTTAAAGACACACCCTTTTCTATTTTTTCAGTGGAAGCATGTGAGTCTTAGGTGCCTAGGCTATATGAGTGGAATATGAAAATAAGATAAAAAATACCAATGACAGGGAAAATGGAGGGTGAGGAAGAGGTGCTATTGTAGATTAATTAATCAACAAATTGTAGATTTAAATCTTCAAAGGGTTCTCCCTGCCTATCATTCTCAACAGTGGAGAGTGCCCAGAAATGAACACACTATAGTTATCCCTTCTACATTGTGACTTTCCCCATCGTGGTTTCAATATATTATGGGTCAGCAAAATAATCTAAATGGGAATTTTGGGGGAGTTTTGCAGTAGCAACAGACAACAAGCAAAGGCTAGCAGACAACACAGAGAAAAGTTTAGAAACTCAGAAATGCATCAAACATGTATAGTATTGTATAATAGTGACATGTTTTATCTTTTAATACCATAGTCATTCAGAATTCATCTCTGGTATGAATGGAGGGCCAAAAAATTCTATGAGGATTTTCCAGATTGTGAGAGGAGGGGGGTGCCGCTGCCCCCAACCCACATGATGTGGAAGGCATATTGTTCAAAGCAATTCAGGCTACACTAAGACTCACTTTCCTTATTCTGGATCCTCTGCTCCTCTGAAAACAACCTGAGAATGCAGTCAGTGCCTGGCTTTTCCTCTCTTCTTCTATCATAAATATTAAGAAAGAGTAATCATTTTCCACTCACCCTACTCTCTCTTCAAGTTTACATCATTTCTTTTCTTTTTTTTTTTGGTTTTTGGTGGGCAATTGGGGTTAAGGAACTTGCCCAAGGCCACACGGCTAGGTTTTTATTTGTGTATGCGTTAAGTGTCTGAGGCCGGATCCGAACTCAGGTCCTTCTGACTCCAGGGCCGACGCTCTACTCACTGCGCCACCTAGCCGCCCCATTTACATCATTTCTACTTCTATAGCCAGGTGCTCCTTATCGGTTGGCATTAGGTCCAGAATAGCATCTTCATTTCCCTTCATCATTTCCTTCACCCTTTCAATAATGGAGTTATCCTTCATTCATTCATTTATTTTTGTTTTCAACATCCACTTTTATAAGATTTTTGAGTTCCAAAATTTTCTCCCTCCTTCCTCTCCCTCCTCACCAAGAAGACATGCAATCCAATATAGGCTATTCATGTACAATTATATTAAACTGATTTCTGCATTAGCCATGTTGTGAAAGAAGAATCAGGGGTGGCTAAGTGGTGCAGTGAGTAAGAGTGCTGGCCCTGGAGTCTGGAGGACCTGGGTTCTATTCCAGTCTCAGTACTTAGCACTCACACATAAAATAACTAGCCATGTAACCTTGAGTAAGTTCCTTAACCCCAATTGCTTTAAAGAACAAGAAGAAGAACAAAAGGGAAAAACTATGAGAAAGCAAAAAGAGAGAGAAAATAGTATGCTTCAGTCTACGTGCAGATGCCATCAGTTCTCTCTCTGGATGTGGATAGCATTTTCCATCATGAGTCTTTTGTAATTGTCTTAGATCATTGTATTGCTGAGAAGAGCTAAGTTTATCAAAGTTGGTCATTGCACAGTGAATGAAATTATCCTTAAGACAAATCAAGGAATATTAGCTACTCTGCTTTTGACAAAGAGCGATTTCCAGCTGATGTTAACTCAGGAGCAATATAGTGACTGTCTTAAGTGCTTGATGTGTAAGACAATATAAAAACAAAAATGAAAAATAGCCCTTGCCTCAAGGAACTTCCATTCTACTCAAATGTCCAAGTAATTGAAATTCCCTGTGACTACCACATCCTGCCTCCCTGCCAGATTTGTGATCTGATTCCTCATCTATCTATAGAAATACAAGTGGTCCTTATTCTAGTCCCACCATTGTCTCTCAGTTTCTCAAATTCATCATATCAATACCCAGATGTTCTGAACCATGTTTCTTTCTCATCCCCCACCCCTTCAAGTTTCTGTATTTCTTCTCCTGAGTATATCTTCATATGCAATACTACATACCTTCCCCTTTTATCTATTCTGTTCCTTGTGGGTAAGGCATTTAAGGCAGTTTTGCAAAGTGGATAGGGTGTTGGCCTTTGTGTCAGGAAGACTTTAATTGAAATCCTACCTGTAACACAAACTCCAGACAATTCTCTAATACTATAAATTGCTTCTCTGTTTAGACGGAGGGAATTTCCATACTGAGATGTCCCTACATAGGTGGAATCACAAGTCCAGACCAAAATAAAATATGAGGTATATTCTATTGTCATATTCTAGTGATAAGGAACATTCCATTAAATCACAGTAATTGAGATGAAATTGAATTTGCTTCCTCGTATTAAGACCCCTAGTTTACTTTGTTACTTGTATTTAATGTATTTGAAAACAATAACAATAATAATAATAGCTAACATTTAAATAGTGCTTACAATATGCAAAACACTATGCTAAGTACTTTACAATTATTATTTCCTTTGATCCTCATAACAGCTCCAATGTGAGCAATAGTAGGTGCTATTATTATCCTCATTTTACAGATGGGGAAACTAAGATTAAATGATTTTCCTAGGGACAAACAGATAAGTATGAGACTGGATTTGAACTTAGATAATGCTGACTTCAGACCCAGTATTCTATCCACAGCACCACCTAGCATGGATTTTATTGATAGCTCTCTTCTTGGATATTGACTCCTGTCAATGGTCATTTCTATTAAGGATTTCCTTCTGTTATTCCTACCATCTTCTATCAGATTAGATTTATCACATATATGTGTGTAAGTATACATATACATATATTGGTATACTTATTTAGTCAGTTTTCTCCCTCCTATCTTTTAGTTTAAAGGTCTTTTGATCAATTTTCTATTTCTCCATGAACATATATTACCCATCTTCTTTAAATATATCTCTATTCTTGAGCATGACCCATTATTGGCATACTTCAAGCTGTGATCTAGCAATCCAATGCATTCTCAACCACAACTTTGAAGCATTTGTTCACTTCCCAAATCCGCCTTTCTTTTCTAATGCTCCTACTTGCAGTTGGCAGCTGGGATTAAAGCCCCACTAAAGTCTGCAGTTTCTTGCATAGGACTTCCTAATCCCTAGCAATACTTTCTAGGTTCCTCCTGGCAGAATGATTTATCCCCACATGAATCAGCAGGAGTGTGGGCAGTGGCTGTCAGGTCTGTCAAGTCTGAGAAGGCTTTCCATTATGTCCTGGATTTATGCCCTGAGAAGACAGCAGGCCTCTCTGTCATTTGTGACTGGATGACGAATCCCTTCCTTGGCACCACTAATCAGCTACCATGTGGGCTCTTCTGACCATCATGGGATCACCTCTCTTTGAATGACTCCCACATATCCGTAGCTTATTTCTTCAGAGAACAAAAAACTCCCTCCTCCTTAGAACGCAAATAGAAAGAGCCTCATGATCCTAGAGTTTAATAGTTTTTCTTCTTCCCTTCATTCTCCACTTCATATTCTTCCATTTTCTAACTTTCTAACACAGGTCAGGATTTCCCCTCTGCCTCTTCAGATACTTTTTTGTTTTCCCCAGAATTTATTTATTGTTAGTTTTCAACATTCATTTCCACAAGATTTTGAATTACAAATTTTCTCTCCATCTCTCCCATACTCCCCACCTCAAGATGGCAAGCATACTGAATATCCCTTCTCCCAGTCTGCCCTCTCTTATATCCCCCCATCTCACCCATTGCCCTCTTCCCCCTTACTTTCTTGTAGGGCAAGATGAATTTCTATACCTGTATATTTTATTTCCTGGTTGCATGTAAAAACAATTTTTAAACATTTTTTTTAAACTTTGAGTTCCAGATTCTCTCCCTTCTTCCCTCTTCACCCACCCCCACTGGGAAGACAAGCAATTCAATATAGGTTATACATATGTAGTTATGCAAAACATTTCCATAGTAGTTATATTGTGAAAAACTAACTATATTTCCCTCCATCCTATCCCACCCCTGATTTATTCTATTTTCTCTTTTGACCCTGTCCCTTTTCAAAAGTATTTGCTCTGACTACTCTCTTCCCCAATCATTCCTCCCTTCTATCATCCTCCCACTTTATCCCATTCTCCCCTTTAGGGTAAGATACCCAATTAAGTGTTTATGTTATTCCCTCCTTAAGCCAAGTCCAGTGAGAGTAAGGTTGACTTCATTCCCTTTCACCTCTCTGCTCTTCCCCTCCATGGTAACAGCTTTCTCTTGCCTCTTTTATTGAGATAATTTATCCTATTCTATCTCTCCCTTTCTCCTTCTCCCAATATATTCCTCTCTCACCTTTTAATTTTATTTTTTAGATATCATCCCTTCATATTCAATTCATCTTGTACCCTCTGTCTATGTATACATATACACATTATATACATACACATATATGTATGTATAAATATACACACATATACACATTATATATATATATACACATACATGCATATATACATACATACATATATATTCCCTTCAACCATCCTAATACAGAAAAAAATCTCATGAGTTACAAATATTGTCTTTCCATGTAGGAGTGTAAACAGTTCAACTTTAATAAGTTCCTTATGATTTCTCTTTCCTGTTTACCTTTTCATGCTTCTCTTGCTTCTTGTATTTGAAAGTCAAATTTTCTGTTCAGCTCTGGTCTTTTCATCAAGAATGCTTGAAAGTCCTCTGTTTTATTGAATATCCATATTTTCCCCTGAAGTATTATACTTAGTTTTGCTGGGTAGGTGATTCTTAGTTTTAATCCTAGTTCCTTTGACCTCTGGAATATCATATTCCAAACCCTTCAGTCCTTTAATGTAGAAGCTGCTAGATCTTGTGTTATCCTTGTGTTTCCAGAGTTCTCAAATTGTTTCTTCCTGACTGCTTGTAATATTGTCTCCTTGACCTGGGATCTCTGGAATTTGACTGTAATATACCTAGGAGTTTTCTTTTTGGGATCTTTTTTTCAAGAAGTGATTGGTGAATTCTTTCAACTTCTATTTTATCCTAATTCTAGAATATCAGGGCAGTTTTCCTTGATAATTTCTTGAAAGATGATATGTAGGCTCTTTTTTTGATGATGGCTTTCAGGTAGTCCAATAATTTTTAAATGATCTCTCCTGAATCTATTTTCTAGGTCAGTGGTTTTTCCAATGAGATATTTCACATTGCCTTCTATTTTTTTTATTCTTTTGAATCTGTTTTATAATATCTTAATTTCTCATAAAGTCACTAGCTTCCATTTGCTCCAACCTAATTTTGAAGTAATTATTTTCTTCATTGAGTTTTTGAAATTCCTTTTCCATCTGGTGAATTCTGCTTTTTTTGGACCTCTTTCACCATTTGAATTAGTTTATTTTTTAAGGTGTTATTTTCTTCAGTTTTTGGGGGGTCTCCTTTAGCAAACTGTTGATTTATTTTTCGTGATTTTCTTGATCACTCTCTCTTCTCAATTTTTCCTCTACTTCTCTTACTTGATTTTCAAAATCC
Source organism: Gymnobelideus leadbeateri (assembly GCA_011680675.1). NCBI lineage: Eukaryota > Metazoa > Chordata > Mammalia > Diprotodontia > Petauridae > Gymnobelideus > Gymnobelideus leadbeateri. The sequence continues at coordinate 30,703 of WOXC01004756.1, read as the reverse complement.
TTCTTGAGCTCCTCCATGGCCTGTGACCAATTCATATTTTTCTTGGAGGCCTCCATTTTGACTTTGTTGTCTTCTTCTGGTTCTATGTTTTGATCATCTTTGTCACCAAAGAACAATTCTATAGTCTGATTTTTCTCCCTGTTTGCTCATTTTGCCAACCAATTACTTGATTTTTGAGCTCTTTGCCATGGTAGAACTATGCTTCCAGAGTGGGTGGAGAATGCTATGTCCGAAATTTCTAGGGGTTTGCATAGCTGTTTTCGGAGTTTCTTCTAGGCAGAGTTTCTTCTTCTGCCTCAGAACTGTGAAGAGGATGCCCTCTCTACAGCCGCTGCAAGCTCTGCCATGCTAGTACTCCTCACCCCAGGACTGCTACCCAAGACTGCGACCCAGATCCAAGCAGGGCAAAGCAAGAGAATCCTGCGTCAGTACCAGCAAAGAGATTTCTACATTTGCCCTCTGATAGCCACTTGGTCTTCCCACCCTCTGTGGGCCTGGAGCTCCCAAAACAGCCATCACAGCAGTGGCCACAGCTGCTGCCACCTCTGCTGCCCTCTGGGCAGGGGCTGGACCTTGCTCTTCTCTAACCCAGGTCCAACAGAGTCTCCATACTGATCTTTTACTTTCTCTTTGTCATTTATGGTTTGAGAAGCCCGGAAACTGCCACAGCTGCCAATGATTCAGTCCCCAGTGGCCTGCTTGGGCCAGTCTGTGCCAGTGTGGCCCACACAGGATCGTGCTCTGCTCTCAGCCTGATGAGATAGACCCTTCCTGTCAACCTGCCAGGCTGCCTTCAGCAGGAGATTTGTTTCACTCTGTCATTTTGTGAGTTCTGTAGCTCTAAAATTTGTTTAGAGTCATTTTTTTTCAGGTATTGGAGGTGGTTGGGGTGCGAGTTCAAGCAAGTTCCTGCTTTTATTCTGCCATCTTGGCTCCACCCTCTTCAGATCTATTTTCTTTATATTGTCTTGAAATAGTTTTTCAGTCATTCCTAGGAACTCTAATTGCTTAGATTACCTGAAAAATGCCTGTTCACTGAACTAGGAGCTTGGTTTCAAGGGACCCTGAACTAAACTTTCTTTACTTATAGAGCAACTTCTGTTCTTTTTTGTGATATCGTGTGACTTTGTTCTTTGATTAACCACAGACAGATTTCTACCCAACTCAAGCCCCAGAAGAAATCCAAGGAGAGATCTTCTGAATTTGTGTTTGTTTAATTGAATTTATAAACTCCTTGGGGAAGCTTTTATTATCCCACCTTGGGGTATGAGCCATCTATTAGGGAAAGAGCGTCTCCACAGAAACCTGGGCAGCTTCCCAAGGTGGAGCATTGGTTTTGCAGTAGACTGGCAGCCTGTAGGCTGATGGGCGTAGGCAGCAGGAAGGTTTCCTTAATCATGTTGGGGCACCTAAGAAGCCGTTGATTTCTCTCCTTAGAATGATGCAGAGCATCGGATTTAAGCTGACAGTTTATTTCTCATCTCTGTTTTCATTGCCCTGACTTCTCTCTCACCCCCAGAAGGGTCCTCTTTTTTTGGATTTTCCACATCTTTTTTCTCTGGAATTACATCACTAAAATGTATCCTCAGGAAAGCCAGCAAGGTAAACAAGTATCTGCTATCGCTGGTATTCAAAGCACTAACTTCTCACTCCCCAGTTGTAGGATTGAAATAGCTGTGGTACACTCACTGAGTCAGAACAGTTGCTGCAGAGTACACATATTAAAACCGAGTTGGGAAGCACAAACTAAATCAGAAGAATGAAAACTGAAAACCCTGTCTCTGTCTACCCTTAGGCAGCATGAAGGGTGTTACTCTGAGCAGCCTTAGACTATTAAACTTGGATTTAAAGACAGGCTTGGGATATAAGTAACTCATAAATCTTGCTCTAATCACTAGTGGCAGATAAAGATTTCTGTAGCTGCTTTTATGTTTTTGTTTAAGTTGGTAGTTATAGGTCTAAGGACACCAGCCTTCTCAGTGGGTTCTAGCTTGGTACCTGCCAACCCCAGTTCCTGACCTTAGAAAGAATGTGAGTGTAAAATATAGCCTATATATTTTCTGAAAACAAGGTCCAAGCCTTGAACTAGTTAATATAATGTTTAAATCAATAATTTTTCTTATGTTCCTGTCTTATGCTCAGTCCTGTGTTTAGGTTAATGGAGGCACAGAATCAATCATGCAATCAGCAAGCTTTCATTAAGAAGAGAGCTTTCTGCCCTCGTGCATAGTTATAGGGATATATAATGTTAGAAATAGGAGGAACAATAACAACCATCATAATAACTACATGTATGAAGTGCTTTAAAATTGGCAAAGCACTCTACCTATCTCATTTAAGTCTCACAACAGCCTTGTAAAGTAGGCACTACAAGTATTACTATCCTCATTTTATCCGCCAAGGACTGAGTCAGAGAGAGGTTGATTGACTTGTCCATGGTCACACAGTTATGAAGAGTCAGAGGGCAGATTTTAACTGAGGTCATCCATGACCTCAAGTCTAGCATCCCATCCACTGTGCTACAGTCTCAAAGATCATCTAATCCAACTTCTGTTTTATAAATGAAGAAACTGAGGGACCAGGGAAGTTAAATGATTTGCTCAAACTCACACAGGTTATGGCAGAACAAAGACTAGAACTCAGGTCTAGAAATCAGTTATTCTAATGACTAATTAGGAATATAAGACTAATACTCCCGAAATCGTTAAAGAACGATGTAGAGGAGCACAGCTATAACTATAATCCCACTAATACTAAGGTAAAGTGGAAAGAACATTTAAACCACTGGTCCTCCTTCTAGATGAGCCTTCACAGCCATCATTTGGGGAGGCAACTCCTGTGGAGAAGGGGCCAGCCAACCCTCCCCCCCAAAACAAATGCCAACCAACTGCTACCCACAGGACAGGCAAGCCAGCCAAGTTGAAGAAACAAGGCACCCTGGGAGAAAAACAAGGCACCCTGGGAGAGCAGCATGTGGCAGGCAAGTCAAATCCCCACTACCGCAATCTCCCTTCTGACTGATGGAGACAGCTCAGGACCCTAAACCTAAGAGTCATAAGTGCTTCCTGTCCAGCACCCTCAGCTGTCATTCTAGGAAGCAATCCTCGTGGAGATGTAGCCTGGCAACTGTTCCTGCTGATGCTATAGCCATAGCTATTGGAGACTTCAGATAGAAAGATCTTGCCACCAAAGTCTTTGGCACTATCAAATGATTCAACATCAAACATATGATTATATCAGTGGAAATGATTAAAGTGAGGCATTGCTATCTGCTTTGCAGATGCACCATAAGGATCATGGGACTCTTCCATCTGACTTGTTGATGAAACCTTCCATATGGGTAGTCTTCTCCCACTGGAATGTGAGCTCCTTGAGAGCAGGAACTATCTTGTTTGTTGTTCTTTGTCCTTTATTCTGGAAAGTAAAGTCTCAAGGGTGGTGTCTTGACTTGCAAGTGAACTGGATTTAAGTGAGGCAGAGCTGTGCAAAGTCATCAGCCCCAATTTCTCCTCCCGAGTCCACTGGCAAGATTTAAGCCAGCGTGATTAGTGCATCCCAGGATGCAGTCAGGACTATCTTACTCTTCTGTTTGTATCCCTAGAACTTAACATAGTGCTTTGCATGTAGGAAGCACTTAACATACTTCATTCATTCATTCATTCATTCATTCATTCATTCATTCAAAATCAAGACACAGAGTTTAGTCCTAGCTTGGTCAGTTGTTTGATCTTAGGATAATCATTTAACCTCTAGGCATCAATGTCCTTATCTATAAAATGTGGCTTTAGGCTAGATGGTCTCTAAATTCTCTTCTAACTCCAATATCTTATAATTCTAAATGCTAAATTTAGAACTGAAGAAGTTGAGAGAAAAGAGAGCTCAATTAAAAATGGAATAGTCACAGAAGGTTCTAGAAAGGAAGTAGACCTTGAACTAGACCTTGAGAGCTTGGAGATCACTTAAGGGGTTCACTGGCCTGTTTGTGAGCCTTGGATAGACCTTCAGGTAACAATAGAACATATGCTTCTCTCAGTCTTTTCTTTGAAATAAAGGAGCAACAGTAGTTGCTGAGCCCCTGGAGAAGGGTCCAGTGATTTTGTGTGGGGCAGCAAGATCTTCCTATGACAAAATTTTGAACTAGAAAGAATATCATCCTCTCTTCAGATATTTGTTACTACACAGGAATCCTTATCAGACTTGGCATAGTCCTATGCTCTTGATACATTGACAATTATCTTTTCTGTATCCCATTCACTGATGGTCTTGGCCTCTCCTATGTGGCAATGGGTTGTAATGAGTTTTAATCAAACAGACCAATTTCTGGTAACATGTTAGCTACTGCCCACAATCCCATTTAGGTAATGTATTTTTGAAATTCAGTTAAATGCACCTATCTCCAGAAGGTGCTCAAAGAATGAGTCAAAAGTTGGGAATGTGAAGCACCTTTATAAAAAGGGAGGTGGAAGGAATGACATATTTACAGGCAGAGGACATAGCAGATGGTCCTCATTTTACATCATAAAGGGCGTTGCCTCCTATAAGGGGCTGGGCCTATGACTACTTCAAACCTTAAGAGTTAAAACCCTGCATTCAGGTGCTCTAGTTGGTCAATGATCAAATGAAAGTTTTAGAAATTTTGAAAGTCAAGCACATTTCCACTTAGTAAAAAATTTTCTGAAGAAAAAGACTCCTCTAAATTTAGAAGAACCACTATTGAGGCTATAGGACTCAGGGTACTACCTCCACTCCTAGTTCTGTATGTGATTTAGAACATTTTTACTAGTATAGGGAGCCTGACCTCTAATGAAAAGAGCCTAGTCTCCCTGTTCTCACACTCTTTGGCTTTATAAATCCTAATCTCCCCAATCCCAAATGCTCTGTGGGCTATTTAGCTCAGATTATGGCCCATGTCTATAGTTTCCACAAAGAAAGGTGAGTAAAAAGGTATTCATTGTGCAAAATTTTCTGTATGGGACAGAAAATTCATTCCTATCCACAAAGAAATGCTAAACAAAATATTCATAGCTTGCATTAACAGAATAACTTAAAACAAGATTTAGCAATTGAATATGACTGCTGTTATAATTTGCTGGGAGGCTGATACTTAAATCTAATCAGAACATAAAACTGGTTATATCGTTACTAATTAATCATTTCACATTTCACCTTAGCTCTACGTTGTGTTGTCAACTCCTGGTATATGTCTGTTTATAAAATTGCTAGGCTATCCTCTTGTGGGAGATTGTCCTTGCCATGAATGCTGGAATAGTTACTGGGGACTTCTCTCCTATCACCATTCATTTCCCACTCGGGACCCCCAGATTTCTTAAATTTACAAGATTGCCTTTAAGCCTGGACATATCCATCTCAAGTATTCATTCATCTAAGGTCAGAAAAGAACAAACAGAAAAAAGGAAGCCTAACCCTAGGATCTGGCTTGCCTAGGTAGGGCATATACTTTAGATGCTCGTGGATAAATGGAAAATGTAGTTAGATTTAGGGCAAACTGCTTCTTTCCCCCTTCTCAGAAAGAAGCTTGAAACAACCCTGACAGTATTTCCAACCAAAAAGAAAAAGAGAAGTTGAGGGGCGTGGGGTGATTGATTTCGTTTATAAATCTGCTGAGTCTTCAGTTTTTTCAGCCCTGTACCAAATAAGGGAAATTTTTGTCATTTCAAAGTATATGACCTGTTAGCCCTCAGTCACAAAACTCCCATGTAGTCATTCACATCTAGGAATGATGACTTTAAGCATGTTTGATGGCATGGCCCCTAGAGGACAACTCAAACCTCAATACATTTTTTTTTTTGGACAAAACAGGAGACTGTTGAGAGCCTCAGTCACTGCCATCAGTCGTGTACCCTTACCAGCCCACCTCCACCCCATTATGGTCAAGCAAACTTTGCCATTGTTAGTAATAATAAAAATATCAATAACATTAATGCTACTATGACTACTAGCTGGCATTTATAGTGCTTTAAAATTTGTAGAATACTTAACATATGTAAACTCATTTGATTCTTATAATAACACTGGGAGATGGATGCTATTATTATATCCTCTTTTACAGATGAGGACATTGAGACAGAGAGGTGAAGGGACAATATGTAACTTAGACAGGATTCCAACTCAGATCTTCCTGGCTCCAAGTCCTGCATATCGCCTAGCCATCTCCTAGGAAAGGCATCTCAATCTATATTCCTATGTCCCTACATATCATGCTGAACTGAGCTGCCATTCTTGGGCCACTACTCTCCTATATGTGTTGTCTTCCCCTATTAAACTTTGAGCTCCCTGAAGGCAGGGACTGTCTGCTGAAGCCTCATTTTTAAAATTCCCAGCTCTTCCCCTCCAGTTAAGAGGAGTCCATATGGTCTTCTGGGACTATGGTTACTTTAAGTCCATGCTCTGGAGTCTGGGTACACTTTGCTTTTACATTTGTATTTCCAGCACTTAGTATAGTGTTTGGCACATAGTAACCATTTAATAAATTCTTATTCAGTCATTCAAATGAATGGTCATGGAATGCCTATCATGTGCCTTTTATTATGCCAGGCCCTTTTCTTAGAGATGCCCTAACTTATGAAGGAATTTCTCTGGAGTAAAAGCTGTTTTCCCTTTTATATATTTGACTAACCAAAGCAGACATCATCATCATAGTCCAGACCACTTACATGCCACTGGCTCTCTGGTATTGGCAGAGGTGTGAGCTATTGACGTCACCAGCAGGAGTCTGAGCAAGACAAACTCTTTCCTCAGCCCTTTCATGGCTTAGAGCCGAGGATGTCAGTCCTGATGCCATCAGCACATGCCTGACGCTAACAAGTAGGTCAGTGTAGAAATGGCCCCAGCCTTGACAGGGAGGTGTAGGCTGCTGGCAGGAAGCCGCTTCTGCTGAATTAAAACCATCAGAGCTGATCAAAGGAAGTACCCGGCAGGCTGGCGGTTGGGCCAGATCCTAATCTCAGTCCTCTCTGCCTCACACATCACTGCACATGAGTCACGCTGAGCACAGCAGACATGCTGTTTGGATTAGGCATTTACAGGCACAGTTTGCCAAAGTTGCCTTTGACAACATTTTGCTGTACAAAGCCCGTCTAGAAGAGAGCAGAGGGGGTAATGTGTGTTATGTGTAGCTGCCAATGTGCATGAAAGATGGTATTTGGCTCCCCAGATACCTGGGACCAAAGGCTATCCTGTAGAGTTGTGATCTCCACTGTTTAGGGCCCATTAGGTAACCACAGGGCTTGATTAGTAACATTAGGAATAAAATTCTAGCTCACCAGTGCATTATGGCAAAGGGGAAGCACTTTTGCCTCTCTCCTGCCAACTCTCCCATTAAATGGATTGCTAGGGGAGCAGCTAGGTGGCATAGTGAGTAGAGCACCAGCCCTAAAGTCAGGAGGACCTGAGTTCAAATTTGACCTCAGATACTTGACATTTAACTAGCTATGTCACCTAGGGCAAGTCACAACCCCAATTGCCTTGCCGTCCCCCCCTCCAAAAAACAAAACAAAACAAAGCAAAAAAGATGGACTGCTTGGAGACACACTGCCTACATTATGGGCTTTACACTGACAAGTCTATTTGTGTCAAAAGCAGTATGGAACAATTCTATTTAACTAGCTCTTGTTAAGCAACTACTTTAATAAGCACCTTCAGGTGCTTTCTTTCCACTTGGAAGCAACATATACACAGTAAGTACAACTTAAATATAAAGCAATTTCTGGGATTTGTGGAGTGTGGGGGGGGGTGGTGGGGACAAGAGGAGTAATAACTGGGTGTATCAGAAAAGGCTGTTCCAATGAAGGCAGCAGAGACTCCAAGAGACAGCCAAGGAAGAGACAGGATAAAGGAGGGGGAGGTGGGAAAACATAGAACTTCACTAAGAGCCAAGCTGGAAATCAGGGCCTCTCTCTGTCCCAATCAATCAATCTACAAACATTTATTAAGTGCCTACTAGGTACCAAGTGTTTTGCCAGGCACTGGGAGCCCTACCTATTGAGGGTGGTGCCATTAGACATTCTTCAGTGAAAAAGATTTCATAACAGCTGCTTTGTTACAGGTGGGAATTTCCCTCAAGAAACAAAATGCTACAATAATAATAAATGGAACTAGAAATAGCTTTTATCCTGGACTTTTTTATCTGTTTATTTTACCTGTCTTTATTATTTGCTAAATACATAGGGCCAGAACCAGATATGGATTTCTGGTCAATTAAGTGCCCAGGATGCTGTTGATGTTTAGCAGCAGCAGTTGAAATAACCTTGGAGCTTTTTTGGTCTGTCTTGGGAAGCAGCATCAAAAGCCTCTTTGTTAGCAGATTCTGCCAAGTTTTGCTTCTGTTCAGGGTAACTTGGGAAAAAGCTGCTTCTTTTATTTTGTAAGCCAAAGAAGCTTGGCTTATAGTCCCGGTTAGGATTCCCTTTCGAGCATTTTAGATTTAGATTTAGATAACCTTCCAAAGGGGAAACGTTAGTCTCTGATATGTTCTAAATAAATATTGCCATTTGTTTTTGATACCACCCTGGACCAAAGATGGTTACCAAGCTTCCCATTACTTCAAAAACCATGAATGAAGTATTATTGTTTTAGGGTTCTTTCCTGATAACTATAATTCCCATGGGAATTCTTAACAAAACAGGCAAATATGTTATTTACTCACAAAATTTCTCTCTCCACTCCTCCCAATCATTTACTTCTCATAAGTGATTTTTGAGGTCAAGAGAGGGATAGGGAAGGCATATCAGAACATTTAGGCGTTTGTGTTCTTTAAATTTTTTTGTTGTTGTTCTAGACTGGATTGTAGAATCATAGATTCAGTGCTGAAAAGTTCTGAGGTCTAGTCCAAATCCCCTTATTTTGCAGATGAGAAAACCAAGGTCCAAGAAGATTGTGACTTGCCCAAAGTCACACAGGCAATAAGATAATATGGTAGAGTAGAAAGAAATACCTGTTTTATGGAGTGCCCCAAAAGTCTCAGATTTTGAAGACATCCAAGAAGAAGTAGACTCAAATTCTACCTTTAAAACTAACTGCTTCTGTGACCTTGGGCAAATCATTTAGCCTCCGTGGGCTTCAGTTTCCTCATCTATGGAATGAGGAGGGTGGTTTAGATAGTGTGGGGTTTAACTTGAGATCTATGATCCTTTGATCTATTTCCTGTGACAGTTGAACCCAGGTCCTCTGGATACCCAGAATGGAAAGTGAGGAATCCCTGTGGAAACTCTCCAGTGATATAGATTAGCCACTCACATGTAATTTATGTTCTAGAAGAGTTGTCTAGGTCACTGAGAGGTTGTAATTTATCCTTGGTCACAGGATTTATATGGGTAATAGACAGTTCTTGAATCAGGTTCTCCTGACTCTTCTAACTCTCAATGGCCCCTATGCCATGTTTCTTTTCTTTTCCTTGTATTCTTCATCCATCTTTGAAATTTTCATTCCTATTTACTTAAGAAAAGTGAGTCATCCAGCAGTTAGTGACAAAGTTCAATTATATTAAATAAGCATTTATTAAGTAAATAAAGTCTTTAACAGCTCTAGCATTGTTTCATTCTGTGATTCGTTAGTACAAATCATTATTATAGAACATGTGACATCTTATTGATTCTTCTTTTCCTTTTAACAGAGTGTCTTTTGATATATCATGATCAGCATGATACAGGTGAAAGTTGGTGCCAATCTCACAATTGTCCAGTAGAAACATTCCCTCTAGTTTTCTGGGTTGGGCTAGAGCCAAGAGAACTCAGGCATCTACCAAAGTAACCTTATCTTTATATGCCATAGGCATCCATGACAGAAGATTTTGTGATGATCTGTGAAAAATGTAAGAGAGCATTTTGTGGCTCCACAAAGAGCTCTTCCTCTTACAGGAACATAGCTGTTTGAATGAAGAAGGAAGTGTATTAGAGGCATTATAATGAGAGCTGGGCAGAAAAGGAATAAGGAATTAAATATAAGGGTAATGATGAGGGAAGTCCAGAGAGTAAGAACTGGAGTCAAGTAAGTCAGTAAAGGATATGAACATATCTCTTTCACTGCTGAGAGCTAAATTTGTATGTCTAGGGCTCTGTAGTCTGTGGGAAACTCTTGTATACTACTGTGCCTGCCAGTACTTTGTAACCATTGACATCTGTATTGGTGGTAGGGACCAGATCAGGAAAAAATCAAAGATGACTGCAGGGTTTTGAGACTAGTCCCAGGAGGTCAGGTCATAGAACAGAAATTTCATCTGAGTGACCATGATGACCATGAACTCTCTCTCTCTCTCTCTCTCTCTCTCTCTCTCTCTCTCTCTCTCTCTCACACACACACACACACACACACACATATACACCTTTCAGCTATTTAAAACAACCTACCAGCTATGTCTTTTCAGAGTTATACCTGTGCAGATATAAACCACTATGGAAAAATTCAGGTCACCTTAATGCATTATATCCAGGAGCTATGGACTTCAGTTTGGGAAAAAGGAGATATAGAATAACTACCAAATAAACCAAAACTCCAATGTGAAGATTTTATAAGATTCCTCTTTGACTTTTTCTCATGTGTGATTACAGGATCATAGGACTGGCGATTGGAAGGGACTTTTGAGATCATTTAATCCAATCCCTTAATTTTACAAATAAAGAATAAGGAGTCAGAGGCCCGGAGTGAATTCCTTTCTTCCCCAACATGTACAACACACATATGGACCTTGAGGGACAGGGATCAGTTGTATTCTTTTTTTTCTAAATGTCTTTGCAAGGTGATAAATGTTACTTCAGCATTATTTTGTAGAGTATATGCCATGTGTTTATTTCCTGAGAGTGTAATTTTAAGTAATGGGTGTGAGGTAGAAAAAAATCCAATAGAATTCTAAGAAGCAAGCAATGGATTTTTAATCTCTCTGAATATCCAGGGGGGATGGAAGAGAAAAGAGTCAGGTTCTAACAAGTTGCTCATTTTATGACTGCTTCTGGACTTCAGGTATTTTATAGCTCCTGCTTGGTTGGTTAAGTTGTTTTTTTTTTTTTTTAATGTAAGTAGAAACCAAATGGCAATGGTCTTGGTACTAGAGGATTTTTTTCTCCTTGAGAAGCTGAGGTTTTCATAGAATCTAGAGCTGGAAGGGACCTTTAATGTCATCTAGAACAACCTCCTATTCCTATAGTTAACGAAACTGAGAGCCCAAGAGGTGAGATAACTTGGCCAGTGTCACACAGGTAGTAAATGGTAGAACTTGGATTTGAACCCAGGTCTCCTGGTGCTTTCCACTATACCATTCCACCTCGAGGAGACCTCAAGCAGAAAGGCCACTCTGATCCAATTTGCTGCCTGATTTAACCTCTGACTCAGCATGATAGTCATTGGGAATGAATGCTGGTTTATGGTACTTCTTTCTTAAGAGTTTATTTCATAGTGATAGATTTTGGTCACTTTCTGCTGCCTCAGAGAGAAAAGTTCAATGAGATATTATGGCCACAACATTTGACAGTCAAGATGGCAGGATTTCCAAAGAATGCAAAAATGTTTAAGTAAAAATATTGGACTTTCCTGTGTCTGAATGTGGAAGCTACTTAACCCACTCTGCATACTCAAGGAGGCTTCTGGAAAGAGGTTTGAGAAGAACTATATTAGAAGTATTTCTTGACTTAGCTCTTATGGTTCTCTTACTCCATATTGAAAAGTGTCAGCCTCAGACACTTAACACAAAGCTAGCCATGTGATCTTGGGCAAGTCACTTTACCCCAACTGCCCTACATTTCCCCCCTCCAAAAAGAAAAAAAAAAGTCCTCTTTGACAGCTATCAGTTCAGGATACTTGGGCATTTAATTTAGTTAATATCCTGAATATGAAACATTGAGAGTCCTGTGCATTACAGTGTGAAACAGGTCACTTCCATTTAGGTTCCTATCCTTGCATTGTGACTGCCATTGTGAGGAGATTATGTTGCTGAAACTTCCTGTGGGGATTGGGAACAAGTAGTCCTGAGCCAGTCTGTGCAGAGTGATCATTGATTCTTACTCAGCATAGGATTTTCTGCTCTTTCCTACTCCAAAGCTTCTGGGAGGCAATGTGGGGGGTACCTTCCCTCTCAACCTTCACAGTGCGGGTGGAATAATTTCTTTCCCAGTGACAGACACTTAGTACCTCTGAGACAGAGTCTCTCTGAGAAATGAATAAAGCTCCTTCCTGGTTCACTGACTTGCCCCTGTTCCTGGAGAGCTCAGTATAATAAAGAGAGATTGTGGCAGGGACATTAGCTCCTGCTTGATGTTCAAACATTATATTTTCATTTTCTTTCCCAGAAGTGGTCCGGAAACCTAATGTTTGATCTCAAAAGATTGGGATCAACTGGCTTTAGTTTATTTTATGGTTTTGTTCCATTACTTTTCAGGACTTATCTAGAGAACTCATCATTAAAAATGCATGAAGAGTTTTGTTTTTCTTGCCGAAAATAGTGAGATAAAGAATTACATGGCAGCATGGGGACTTGTTTGTCCTGAATCATTATTTCAGATGAAATAGAAATGTAAGAAGTTGAAAATGAAGTCATCTTAGAGCTCCTGGCTACTTTAGTAACCTCCTGCTGGTTCTTCATGCCAGTCTACTTTTTGAGATGTATGTGATCTTGTGCAGGTCATAGCCATGACTACCTATCCTGTATAACTCCTGTCCATCTTTTCCCATGATTTTGCTACTGGAAGTCTATTCAGTGTACTGGAGGCCTTCTATTCTATTCTATTCATTTATATTTAAGATTACTTTCTTGTACACCTTCATTTATGAAAGCATTTTCTTCTCTAGCCCCTGATGGCAAAGAAAAAAGAAAGAGGAAAAAAATCAGCTCAGCAAAAACAACCAAAATATTTGTCATGTCTGACAATTCAATGTTCCACATCCATATTCTTCCACCTCTGCAAAGAAGGAAGGAAGGTGCATTTTCTTAACTCTTCTCTTAGAACAAGCCAAGTCAAACTGAACATAATATTCGATTTCTTTTTTTTTTCTTTCTGTCTTCATTATTAGGGTACTTGTATATGTTACTTCCTTATTCTTTTTAATATTCAGTTCATATAAATCTTAATTTGCTTCTCTGAAGTCTTCATATTTGTCATTTCTTGTGGCACAGCAATATTCCATCCAATTTGTGAGAATATGATTAATAAAGTAAATAAAATTATTCCATCCCATCTAAATGCTACCTTAACCAGGTGGGAACTTTTTCATGATTGAATTACACTAGTCAAAATCATTCTAATTAAGGATGAAAAGGCCTTGATCAATTTAGATATCTCTCACCAAGCTTCTGGGTGAATTTGTATGATATTGCACAGAAAGAGTGTTCATACTGGCTGAGGAAATTTGATCCTAACCTAGCAGTCATAAATGCTATTGCACAGCAAACAAGAAGAGAGTGCTCCAATTAAACCCTTTGACAAATTGCTTGTGGGGAGGAGAACATTTTGACCTTGGCCTTGGTCTTCTTCACTCCTACTCCTACCTCATCCTTGTCCAAAGGAAGACCTTGCATGTTTTGAAGGCCATGAAAGATTTTGGATTTCCCATTTTCCCATCAGCATTCTAACATCTTTCCCCCAGGAGAGTAGCAGCTGGCAACAGTGTATGCACTATGAGCCAAGGACAGAATGGATACAGATTCATGGCTCCACAAAAGAAACCCATCCACATCATGCTTAAGAGAAACTTCTCGACCACTCCATGCAAAGGAGAAAAGGACTTCCTGCAATCAGGAGCTGAATTTAGCCCACTTTCCTCAGACTCTATATGTACTGATGGGAAACTATGTCATAGATTTGGGGAAATCCCCAAATTGTGCCCACTGTAGCAACTATACCACCTTAGTAAAGATTCTTTGTAAAAGCTAATTGAGATTGACTGACTAAATTGATTCTTAACTAATAATTGTGGCAGGGAGCACAATTCATAAGCACCAGGGGAACTTATGAACTATAGTACTAGAGAATCCCCCCTACCTTCCCCCACCTCTCCATGTCCTAAAGGATGTTAAAGCCACATACATCCTGGGGAACTGACTTGTGAATAGGATTTGAGATAGTCATTTCAGAGCATGAGCTATGTGTTCATGTATCTCCCAGTTAACGAACATCTACTTTATTTCCAATTCATCGCTACTATAAAAAGATTCTACAATGAATATTTTAGTGTTCTGGGACCTTTCTGTTGTTGACTTCCTTGGATTGTATGCCTAGCAATGAGATCTTTGCATCAAATAACATGGTTGTTTTAGTGACTTGTAGTTCTATCATTAGTGATTTTGAGCAATTTTTTACACAGTGCCTTATTTTCTTTTGATATCACGAGGATACCAATGGTTTCTATGAATCATCAATCAGTAATTTTTTGCTCTTACCTTGTGACCAATTCATCTTATTTTCAATCACCTATTATTTTGACAACATTTTCCATTTTTGTTCTTTGTAATTCATTATACACTATGTGTTGCACCCTACTTTTCCCACTATGTATATCCCCATTACTCCTGGAGAGAGATTCAAATGCGTGAGTCAGTCTGTGATCTCACTGATTTAGTTGTTCTCTCCAATGGTGCATATTGCAACCTTATCCACACAGGCTCATCCTATTTGACTCTTGTCCATATCCTCCCATAAATTCACCAAAGGTGATCCACCCAATATGCTGATAACCTTCCTCAATTTGTCTTAATGTGGTGAGGATACCAGTAGAGTTCTTGTTCACCTTGTCCTTGCCTTCTTCCTTGACTCTTGTCCATATCCTCCCATAAATTCACCAAAGGTGATCCACCCAATATGCTGATAACCTTCCTCAATTTGTCTTAATGTGGTGAGGATACCAGTAGAGTTCTTGTTCACCTTGTCCTTGCCTTCTTGTCCTTCCATCTTCCCTTCCCAGCATACATTTCCCTTATGTTATCTTTTACTCCTGTTCTTTGAAGTTCCTTATCTGCTATATGTTGCAGCATATGCCCATCCCCTATATCCCTCTTTATTGCCATTTCTATATGTTTATTTTCAGCCTGGGGGTGGGGTGGGGTTGTCTTCCATATCTTCCATATATATAGCAACACTATTGGATTTTGTCATTCTCTCTTTCCAAAGGAAGTTGGCATCACTAAAGGTGCTTTGTAATTTACTGAAGGCAATCTCATCCAACCTCAATTCAAGGAACTTTGCAATTTTCCAAAGGCTATTTAGCTCACATTCCTCCTCCAGTTTGTCTGGCACCAAACTCATTGTCCATTTGCAATGTCTGTCCAAGAAACATACTATATTATACATATTGTATGTGATATATATGAACTATTGAGACTGTCATCTAATAGCTTATCATATTCTGGACCATAGGAATTCTTCATCTACTTGGCTCTCCCAGGTGGAAGGTTAGGCCAATGTCTCCTATTTAATATATATATTTAATATATATGCACACATATAAATAATACATATACATACATCTATACATATATATTATGATCTAAAGAAACAGCAATTAAAATGAGAGCTTCCTTATATACAATAGAAAAGAAAAAGAGGTTTGTACATGAAGCTACAAATCTCTATTAAAGTTTTTTTTCTTTAAAATTAAATTTTATGTTTATTTTTAGTTTACATCATTCATTTACACAAGATTTTGAGTTACAATTTTTCTCCCCATCTTTCCCCTACCCACCACCCCAAAATAGCAATCCCACTGTATATGCCCTCCCCCAATCTGTTCTCTCCTATATCCTCCCCTGTACCCCCTCCAAGTTTTGAGTAGGGCAAGATGGATCTCTATATCCCAGTGCCTGTAAAAAATTATATATATATATATATATATACACACACACACACATACATACATACATATATATATATATATATATATATATATATATGTTTTAAACATTTGATTTTAAAACTTTGGATTCCAGATTCTTTTCCTTCCTCCCTCATCACCCACCCTTACTGGGAAGATAAGCAATTCAATATAGGTTGTACATGTGTAGCTATGCAAAACATTTCCATAGTGGGTATACTGTAAAAGATTGACTATATTTCCCTCCATCCTATCCCGCCCCTCACTTGTTCTATTTTCTACTTTGACCCTGTACCTTTTCAAATGCATGCTTCCAATTTCCTTCCCCCCCCCCCAGTCTCCCCTCCCCTCCATCATCCTCTGTCTCATCCCTTTCTCCCCTACTCTCCTGTAGGGTGAGATACCCTATTTAGTGTATGTGTTATTCCCTCCCTAAGCCAACTTCAATGAGAGTAAGGTTGACCCATTCTCTTTTGCCTTCCTGTTCTTCCCCTCCATTGTAAGTTTTCCCTTGCTTCTTCTATATGGGATAATTTACCCTATTCTATCTCTCCCCATCTCCTCTCATTATATTCCTCTCTTACCTCTCAATTTCACTTTTTGAGTATCATCTCTTCCTATTCAACTGATTCTGTGTCCTCTGTCGATGTATACCTGTACACATATGTACATACACTCACATATGTATTCATACTCCCATATACCCTCCTATATAGACATATGTATATATATGCATACATGCATATATATACATATATATATATATATACACACACATTTCTATTCCCTTTAGCTATTCTCATACTGATAAAAGTTTCATAAATTACAATTATAGTTTTTCCATGTAGGAATGTAAATAGTTCAACTTTGATAAGTTCCTTATGATTTTTTCCCCTATTTACCTTCTCATGCTTCTCTTGCTTCTTTTCCTCATTGGGAATATCCAAAACAGTGATATATCCATAATTTGTCTGTCAGAAGGTAAGTAACATGCGTCATCATTGGTCTTCTGGAATAGTATTTATCAGTTTGTCATTGTATTGATCAGAGTTTTTAAGTCTTTCAGATAGGTTTATTTTTACAATGCTGTTTTTGTATAAACCATTCCCTTGGTTCTGTTTTTTTTTTCTTTCTATGTCAGTCCATAAAAATCTTTTCAGGTTTGTAACTGTTCCTTTTATTATTTCTTAGAGTACAATAATATTTCATTAATTCACTTTCCACAATTTCTTGAGCCATTACCCAGTCGATGGACACCTCCTTAGTTTCTATCTCTTTGTGGTGGCTACATTTTCCTTGATGGAGTGGTTTGTTATAATCATCTTTACAAATATTTTCCATCTTTCATCAGTTTGCTGTCCTCCTTCTGGCTTAATTTTTAAATGTTCTCAGGATGACTTTGCAGTTGGGTCTCAGGGAAATTTTGCTTTTTCTCATTTTACCTTACACTGTTTGTTTCTACTACTTAAAAATCTTTCACTATTTTTCATTGTAATATTTGATAAACTAGTTTACATTCTAAACCAGTATGACCCACGACTGTAGCAATTCTCCACCTGTCAAGTTAAGTCAAATGTTTGCTAACTAAGGAATTCTTTTCAGGCTCTTTTGGCCTTTCCATTATGGCAATTGACTTAAATTAGTTGAATTTCCATATGAAACTTGACCAGAAACTACTGAAATTGGTGTCTATGTATTTTGTTCCAGCTATATACCACTTTTATTATTAATAACGTGTTTAAATAGGTCAGGTTTTTAATTATGCATGATTTCTTTTTTCTCATTTTTATTCTTCTAGTTTTATACTAATTTTGATCTTTGTTTTAACACATCAGTATTATGTTGTACACAGCTGATTCAAGAATCACAGTTGTTTCTTGTCTATTAAAATATAATCAAAGTCATTTTTCATGATGAATGAATGAAAGCATTTGTTAAGCACTTATTATATACAAATTATATTATATATACTGGCAATACAAATAGAAAAGTAAGATAGTCCTTTCCATCAAGAAGTTCACATTCTAATAGGGTGAACAATACATATGGAAGGTTTTAACTACAAGTCATATGGAAAAGTCTCATGGTCCTTAGGGTGCAGTGACAAAAAAAGTGATAATGCCTTTTTTTTTTTTTAGCAATTGGGGTTAAGTAACTTGCTCAAGGTTACACTGCTAGTCATTATTTGTGTGTGGGTGCTCATTTTCTGAGGCTGGATTCGATCTCGGGTCATCCAAACTCCGAGGCCGGCACTCTTACTCACTGCGCCACCTAGCCTTTTTAATAATGCCTTTTTAATGCCATTTCTACAGATAAAGTCATAGTATCTGATGTCGAGCCATTTGACAGTGCCAAGGATTTCAGCTGGAAGAAAGTTTTTATCCTGGGTTTCTGGTAGCTGTGACTATAGAACCTATAAAAGCAGTCACTAGGCTGCACCTCCACAGGGACTGATTCCCAGGATGAAGTCTGGCACTGGGATAAAAGCAATTCCATTCCCAAGGCTCTTACATTCAGGGTCCTGATCTATCTTCACAAAGGTCTCTGTGGGTTGATGATGGTCAAGGTGGTGGTGGTGGTTTGGTTTACCCAGCACATGCTGCTTCCTGTCTCTCTTCAGGGAGTATCTTACTGCTCCAACCAGGCTAGTTTGCCTTTCCTGTGGGTAGCAATTCATTGGCAGTTGGTGGAGTTAGTTTCCCCCTTCTCCATAGGAATTTCTTCCTTGGATGATGGCTGTGAGGGCTAATCTGGAAGTAGTCTAGGAGGTGCTGCCATTATCAAGGTTCCTGGAACTATCTGATTGTTGGTAGTAGTTGGTCAGCATTTGGTGGTGGTGGTGATAAGGAAGGTAGGCTCCCTCTCCACAATGATTTTTCTCTCCCTGATGGCAGCTATGGGGACTGGGCTAGAAGCAGTGGTGTGATCTGGGGGCTATTGCTACTTCAAGGCTCTTAGGGTCCTGAGCTCTCTCCATCAGAGTCTGAGCAGAGATAGTAGTCAGGGTAGTGATGCTAGTTTGACTTACCTGGCACATGCCTCCTCCTATCTTTTCCCCAAGGTGCCTTGCTGCTTCAGTTACACTGGCTTGCATGCCCTATGGGTGGCAGTCTGTTAGCAGCTGGTGAAAGATGGCAGACTCCTATCCAACAGGAGCTGCTCACTGTACCTTCTAGTTATTTTCTTTTTTTTCCATTTGCTTTATTAACTTTATTAAGCTTTATTAACTTCTGGTTTACATCATTCATTTCCGCCAGATTTTGAGTTACATTTTTTCCCTACCCACCCCACCAACATAGGGGTCCCACAGGATATCCCCTCCTCCAATCTGCTCTCTCCCATATCTTCTCCCATACTCCCTTAGATTTTTCCAGTAGAGTATGGTAGATCTCATGTCCCAATTCCTGTATATCTTATTTCCCAATTACATGTAAAATAGTATTAATAATAGTATTTATATATTTTTAAACATTTAAATTTAAAACTTTGAATTCCAGATTCATTTCCTTCCTCCCTTGTCACCCACCTTTACCGGGAAGATAAGCAATTCAGTATATATTGTACATGTGTAGCTATGAAAAACATTACCATAGTAGATATATTGTAAAAGACTGACTATATTTCCCTACCTCCTATCTGACCTCCCACTTGTTCTATTCTCTACTTTGATCCTGTCCCTTTTCAAAAGTGGGTGCTTCCAACTTCCCTCCCCCTCAGCCTGCCCTCCCTTCCATCATCTCCCCTCCCACTCCCTTCCCCCCTACTCTCTTGTAGGGTGAGATGTCCTATTTAGTATGTATATCATTCTCTCTCTGAGCCAAATTCAGTGAGAATAAGGTTTTGCCTTTTTGCCTTCTTGCCTTCCTGTTTTTCCCCTCCATTGCAACCATTTTCCCTTGCCTCTTCTATATGAGATACCTTATCCCATTCTGTCTCTCCCCATCTCCTCTCATTATATTCCTCTCTTACCTCTTAATTTCACCTTTTATGTATCATCCCTTCCTATTAAAATGGTCCTTTGCCCTCTATGTACACCTGTAAACATATATACACACATTCACATATATATTCATATGCCCATATACCCTTCTTCAACTATTTTCATACTGAGAAAGGTTTCATCAGTTACAGTTATCATTTTTCCAGGTAGGAATGTAAATAGTTCAACTTTGATAAGTTCCTTATGATTTCTTTTTCCTGTTTACCTTCTCAAGCTTCTCTTGCTTCTTGTATCTGAATGTCAAATTTTCTATTCAACTCTCGTTTTTTCATCAAGAATGCTTGAAAGTCCTCTATTCCACTGAATGACCATATTTTCCCCTGAAACAAAATATTCAGTTTTGCTGGGTAAGTGACCCTTGGGTTAAGTCCCAGCTCTTTTGCCCTCTGGAATATCATATTCCAAGCCCTTCAATCCTTCAATGTAAAAGCTGCCAGATCTTGTGTTATCCTGATTGTGTTTCCACAATATTGAAATTGTTTCTTCCTGGATGCTTGTGATATTCTCTCCTTGATTTCAGAACCTGGCTATAATATTCCTAGGAGTTTTCTTTTTGGGATCTTTTTCAGGAGGTGATCTGTGGATTCTTTCAACCTCTATTTTGCCCTCTGGGTCTAAAACATCAGGGCAGTTTTCCTTGAGAATTTCAGATGATTTCTAGGTTCTTTCTTTGATCATGGCTTTCAGGTAGTCCAATAATTTTTAAATTATCCCCCCTGGATCTATTTTCCAGGCTAGTGGTTTTTCCCATGAGCTATTTCACATTGCCTTCTATTCTTTCATTTGTTTGGATCTGCTTAACAGCATCTTGATTTCTCATAAAGTCACTAGCTTCCATTTTCTCCAGTCTAATTCTGAAGGAATGAATCTCCTCAGTGAGCTTTTGAGATTCTTTTTCCATCTGGCAAATTCAGCTTTTTAAGGCATTCTTCTCCCCATTGCCTTTTTAAACCTCTTTTGCCATTTGAGTTAGTCTATTTTTTAAAGTGTTATTTTCCTCAGTCAGGCTATTGACTCTCATTTCATAATTTTCTTGCATCATTCTCATTTTTCTCCCCAAGTTTTCCTCCACTTCTCTTATTTGCTTCTTAAGGTCCTCTATGGCCTCTAACCAGTTCATATTTTTCTTGGAAGCTTTTGGTTCAGGAGTTCTGACTTCACTGTTTTCCTCCTGTTCCATATTTTGATCCTTTTTGTCACCAAAGTAGGAGTGTAGAGTTGGGGTACTCTGTTTATTTTGATTCCTTTGCCTACTCATGTCGCCACTCAGTCACTTGACCCCTGGAATTTTTGCCACAGTAGGACTCTGCCACCAGACAGGGGAGCTTCCGTCCCAAAAACTGGGGTTTTCTCAGCTGCTGGAGGTATTAGTTGGGTGCCCTCTCTGAAGCCTCCACACACTCTGGCAAGCTGGTCACATACCCCAGGACCTCCACTCTAGACTGCAATCCAGATCAAAGCAGGTTAAAGCAAGAGTGACTAACCCTCAGACTGGTTGCTTTGTCCCCCTACAGTCTTCAGGCCAGGAGCTGAAGCTGCAATATGGCAGTGGCTCTGTTGTGGCTCCTCAGTAGCTTCTTAACCTGGGGGGAAGAGGCCCACACACTCCCAACCACTGGAACCCAAAGTCCACAGTGCACTGACCTCTCACTTTGTCCTTAGCATCTATGTGTTGATAATTCTGGAAATGGCCACAACTGCTGGTGTTCTGGGGTCCCTCCAGCTGGTGTTTGGTCAGGCCTGCCCTGGGGCTAAAACCTCTGGCTCACCTGGGCCTGGGCTTGGCTCCCAGAGCGCTATGCTGGCTGCTCCCTGCTGGGCTACCAGTCTGTCCTCAAGAGGGAGGTTAGCTTCTCTGTGTCATTTTGTGGGTTCTGTAGCTCCAAAGTTTGTTCAGAGTACCCTTTTATATGGATTGGGGAATGTGGAAGCCAAAGCTTCAAGGAAGTCCTTTTTCTACTCTGCCATCTTGACTCCGCCCCCACATCTTATATCTTCTAGTTATTTTCTTAAAAAATTTTCACAATAAATAGACTGGTATCATCCTTGTTACCATACTTTTCTAGCATAGCAGAGTTTGGATTTTGCTGACATACTCTTCATCAGTCTAGAATCACTTCTATACCATGATGAAGATGTAGAACTAAGAATAGGAATATGTTAGCCCACAGCTAGAATAAAATTCTCTTCCACAGTTTTCAAGTCCTGAATCTGGAAGGTGGCTTATCACCAATGCAGGGTAGTAAGGGAGCTATGGGAAGAGGTTGGGAAATAATGGGAGTAAGGTTGGAGAAATTCTAACCTCTTAAGAAAAGACTATATAGTGGCACTTTTGAAGCTTTTTATTCTGATGTTCATGAGAACAGAAAACTCATGAGACACATGAAAGAGATTATCAGCAATTCACTGACCAGCATCCGGCAGACTGAGGATGAAAATCAAAGGGGAAAGGTTTAGATTAACCCCTTCCACCCAAACCCCTTCCATTCTTCTATTAATGCAATCTCTGGATATAACAGAGCAACTAACCCATGTGAATCATTCAAATCATTCCTGACTTTCTTATTCATTCATGACCAATTTAATTAATCATAGGTTGTCAGCTCTTGGAGTCAGTGAAGCAGGATAGGCCTTGTATATCAGGATGGATATAAAAAAATTCTTGCTTTGAATACTTTTCAACACTTCTTTATATAGGTCAAGGTCAAATTTGGTTTCTCACAAGTTACTCTATATATGAGATGACATTTATAACCTGGTGTGCACTAAGATTAATTATAATATGGTCACAGTTTGTAAATGGATATAAAGAAAATACAGCTACATGTACATTGATATATTATGCAGTCATAAAAATCCAGAAAGTCTAGAGATTTCAGGTGGGAGAAGAAAATGTATTATTATCCACCCCAAAATAGAAGATATTGTGGAGATAATAGAGATTTATTTAGAAATGATAAGTATCTATTTCTGGGTCCCTGATAAACAAGGTGGAGGACTAGACATTTTCTCTGATCCCTTTTGTTTCTTAAACACCTCCAAAATTATGCACCAAAAATTAAGAAACTTTGATAGTTTCCATGATTTAAGATATCCAAAATACAAAAGATGATTGAGGAAAAAAAACCCCAAAACCTAGGGTTTTGTTTTTTTTTTAAACTAACCCTAGGATTTACTTCCACTCTAAGTTCACTCAGCACCTCTTCCCCATACCACATACTACTGGCAGTGAGGCTGCTCTAACTGACCCACAAGAGCTCACAATAAAACCTAACCATACACCCTCATCTCCCCTCCTGGCTCCAGGCTGCCAGCTGCTGCCAGTTTTGACTGTATGAGCAATACAGAGAATAGAGACAGACTAGATAGGGATCATGAACCAGAAAATGAAGGTCTAGAACAGAGGTAGGGAACCAGCAGCCTTGAGGTCCCATTTGGCTTTCTAAGTCCTTGGGTGTGGCCTTCTGACTGAGTCCAAGTTTTACACAACAGATCCTTTTATTAAGGGGATTTGTTCTGTTAAGTTTGGATTCAGTCAAAGGGCTATACCTGGGGACCTAGAGGGCCATATGTGGCCTTGAGGTTGAAAGTTTCCCAGCCCTGGTAGAAAGAGAGGATGGATAACGAAATCCTTTTTGGAAAGAGGTACAAAAAATGACGTTCAGAAAAACCTAATGAACAGGACTAGTTGGAGGAGAAGAAGGGTAATCTTGACTGAGGTGGTGAAAAAGGTGAGAAAATTTATATGATCAGGAAAAAGCAGGAAGGAAAAAGGAACTAATAAGCAAAACCCTAAAGAGAAAAGGGTAACAAACAAGAGGAAGAGATAAGGGGTGTGGAGAAGAGAGCCAGTTGGAATATGGTCACCTTAAAAGATTAGGGTAAAGAAATTAACTGCAGGAACATAGTACTGTGTTTACTTACAGCAGAAGAGAGAAAAAGTCATAACTTAAAAAAAAAACCAGTAATAGAGACATAGAGGAAAATATAATTATGACACTCATAAATTTAAATGTAAATGGATTAAGTAATCCAATAAAGTGAAAAGATTGAATTTTTTAAACCCCATGTAATTTGTTGCTTATAAGAAATACATTTAAAAAAACAAAAACATACACAAAATAAAATTGAGAGAATGGGGGAAAATTTACTTATGCATCAAGTGGATTAAAAAAAAACAGGAATTGCTATCATGCTATCTGACAAAGTAAAAACACATTCAAAATAAAGAGGGATAATGAGGAAACTATGCTATGCTGAAATGAACCATAGACAATGCATCAGTATCAGTAATAAGCCTGTATGTTTAAAATACCTCAGCATCTTAAAGGAAACATTATATGAACTATAAGAAGACATAGACAGTTAACAAATAGTAACAGAAGACTTCAGTATCTCGCTTTCAATATTGTGTAAGTTTAACAGAAAAATAGATAAAAGGGAAAATATTGAACCGAACAAATTGCTGGAGGAACTAGAGTTAAAGGACTTATTATGTCTTCTAAATGTGACAAGAAAAGAATATACATATTTCTTAGTACCACATGGAACTTCTAAAAAATTGATCATGTATTAGCACATAGGGATATTGCCAACAAATGTAAAAGGCAGAAATATTTAATACATCATTTTAAAACCATAATATAATGAAAATTGTTGTTGGTTAAAGGACCACAAATAAAAACATATAGACCCAGATAGAGATGTTTCAATGAAATACTAAATGAGTGGGTCAAAGAACAAATCATAGAAACAATAATTATGTAAAAGAAAATGATAATTATCAAACAACATTCCAAAAATTTATAGGATATAGTTAATTAGTCCTTAGGAGAAAAATCTTATCTTTAAAAACATACATTAACAAAACTGAAAAAAGAAGATTAATGAACTGAATATACATTTTACAAATTAGAAAGTC
Source organism: Gymnobelideus leadbeateri (assembly GCA_011680675.1). Lineage (NCBI taxonomy): Eukaryota > Metazoa > Chordata > Mammalia > Diprotodontia > Petauridae > Gymnobelideus > Gymnobelideus leadbeateri. The sequence goes on along the minus strand of WOXC01004756.1, from coordinate 5,972 downwards.
AACAGAAACACAAAATCTAGCCGTGTGACCTTGGGCAAGTCACTTAACCCCAATTGCCCTCCAAAAAGCAAAAAATAAAATAAAAATAAAATAAAAAGAAAGTCAACAAACAAACAAACCCAAAATGAGTACAACAGAGGAGATATAAAAAAATTAAGGGGAAATAGATAAGTTGGAAATAAAAATATTATAGAACTAGGTAAAACTAAAAGCTGGTTCTTTGAAAAGACTAACAAAATTGATAAACCTCTAACTAATCTTATTAAAGAGTAGAAAACCTAAACAACAAAATAGCAAATAAGCAAGGTGAAATCACAATAAAACTAGAAGAAATAAAAATAATAACCAATACATATTATGCATTGCTATATGCTAACAGAACTGAGAACATAAACGAAATAGAAGAATATCTTCAAAAATATAAAATACCCAACTATCAGAAGATCAAATAGCGATTTTAAGTAACCCAATCTCAGAAAAGGAAGTATGTCTAGCTATAAAGGAACTACCAAAGACAAAATCTATCAAACTTTTAAAGGACAATTAGTATTCATACTTCACAAATTATGCTCCAAAATTGAGAAAGAAAGCACCCTCCTGGGGTGGCTAGGTGGCACAGTGAATAGAGCACTGGACTGGAGTCAGGAGGACCTGAGTTCAAATATAGCCTCAGACACAAAAAATGCTAGCTGTGTGACCTTGGGCAAGTCACTTAACCCCATCTCAAAAAAAAAAAAAGTACCCTCCTAGAATTCTTTTAGGAGACAAATATAATCCTAATACCTATTCCAGGGAAAGATAAAACACAGAAAGAAAACTATAGGTCAATATCATTAATGAATATTGAATTAAAAATTTTAAACTAAATCCTGTTGAACAGATTATAGTGATTTATCCAAAAATTATTCATTATAATTAATTGGAATTTATCACAAGGATTCAAGGATGATCCAACAGTAAGAAACCAATCAACCCAATTAACTATATTAAAAACCAAAACATCCAAAATCACATAATCATGTCAATAGATGCTGAAAAAGCCTTTGACAAAGTATAACACCCTTTTATGCTAATAATACTGTAAAGTATAGGCATGGCAGTACCATTTTTCAAAATATTACAAAATGCATCTATGTAAAACAAACAACAACAACAAAACCCCCAAGCATCATATTTAATCTGGATACATTCGAATCTTTTCCAATAAATATGGGAATGAAGCAAGGATGCCCACTCTCCCCACTATTATTTGATATAGTTCTGGAAATGCTAACAAAAACAAAAAGACCCCCCCCCAAAAAAAAGAAATTAAATGCATAAACATAGGTACAGAGGAGATAAAACCCTCCCATTTTGCTGATTATATGATGGTATACCTGGAACATTCTAGGGAATCAGCAAAAATACTCATTGAGACAGTAACTTCGGCAAAATTGAAGGCTACAAAATATAAATCCTCAAAAATCAACAGCTTTTGTATAAAATAACAAAACATAAGTGTAGTCCTGACCATGTCGTTCCCCTCTGTACTCTTCCTTACACCTCAATAAACTCCATTTCCTCCCTATCACCTATAGGATCAAGTATAAAATACTCTGTTTGTCTTTTAAATTCTTTTATAACCTGACCCCTTTCCTACTTTTCCAGTCTTATACACAATATTCTTATACACCAGATTCCCCTTCTCTTACTCTGTGATTCAGTAATACTGGCTTCCTTGTTGTTCTTCTAACAGGATATTCTATCTTGAACATAGAGTGTTTACACTAACTCTACCCCATGTCTGAAATGTTTTCTTCCTGGAATCCTTCAAGTCTCAGCTAAAGTCCCACCTACTTCAAAAAGGCTTTACCAAGTCTTCCTTAATCTTAGTACCTCCCCTCTGACATTGACCTTAAGTTATCTTGTCTAAATTTTGTTTGTATGTAGCTGTTTGTCTGTTGTCTCCCCCATTAGACTGTAAACTCTTTGAGAACAGGGACTATTTGTTTGTTTACCTTTTTTGAATCTCCAGAGCTTAGTACAGAACCTGGCATATAGGAGGTGATTCATAAATGATTAATGACTTAATTTATCTTCAATATGCTTCAGTTTCATAAGCAGATAGTAGCAAAGATATTGATAGAATAAATTCACTGAATATGATATGCAGACTACCTGAAATTCATAAAAAGAGATAGAGTCAATGGTATAGGGAACTCCATGGTGAAGAAATCCCTCTACCAATGCAAGTCGGCTCCCTCTCTGCAGCGTATAGTCTTAGAATTGTCTAGAGCACTGGTAGGTTAAGTGACTTGCTCAGTCATTATGTGTCAATGGTGGAACTTGAATCTAGGTCTTATTGATGTCAAAAACAGCTCTCTAGCCACTACTCCATGTTGCTTTTAAAAAAAGGCAGAAATAAACCCTGTCTTTTTAGCCTTCAAGTCAAATGTTGAAATATCATTAATACAGAAAAGAAATCTTCCAAAGGGGCTGGGGGACAGGAGTTGAGGGGAGTAAGAGGAAATGGTAAATAATGAAGGGATAGGTTTCTCCTCTCTATCACTCTAAGTTGGGATCTACTGAATGAAGAGAATAGTTAAGATTTGGGCTAGTTATATATATGAAACTTGCATGTGGCAACATTTAACAATAATTCCAAAAAGATCTATAACCACAGCTAACAGTTATAGGGCACTTTAAGGTTTGCAAAGCACTTTTCCCTGGTCCTTACAACACCCCTGGGAAGTAGGTGTTATTATTATCACCATTTTGCAAATGGGGAAACAGCTGAAAAAGGTTAAATGATTTGCCTAGGGTCACACAGCTACTAAGTATCTGAGGCAGCATTCAAAGTCAAGTCTTCCCAGAAATTGGGTTCAGGGCTCTATCCTCCAACAAACTGCCTCTCAGAAGATTTAGTAATTGGAGTCTCGCCTACATTTCAGTTTATCAAGTTTAGTCATTTGTTTTAAGTAAGGCCTTCTGTCTTGATTAAAGACATTAGTGTCCATGAAGAAATGAACTTGGAATTTGAATTCATACATCTTGCATTTCTTAGCAATAATAAAAACTGCTGACTTTTTGCCCAAGGCAGAGATGCACCAGATTGCTTTAGGTATAGTAACCAGGAGCAAACAGTTGATACACTTCAGATAGGCAGCAGCAGACTGAACTTAATATTATTTGTTCACCCAATGGTTCTAAGAGCCTTTACTGGGAAACTGTGCATGTGTAGATTCATTAGCAACTTGGATCAACACAAATTCCCATGAATATTCCTCTATTGCGAAGAAAACACAGTAGGAGACTTAACATAAACACTTTCAGTGCAGCAGCTGCCCTAAATGCCTCCCAACTTTTTCCTCCTCCTCTCCAAAACTTCCTCCTCCTCTCCAAAACTTCCTCCTCCTACACCCCTAAGCAAACAACACTCTTATCTACACATTCACCACACCCCTAATAATGGTTGGTCTTTGCCATCCCCAAACCGCTTATACACCTGCAGCCTTATTACTTCTTGGCATACTTCAATGCCCCAGTGGAAATTCTGGCATAACCAACCTCGCCTTTTATTAACTACTCCCTTGGTGTCCAGACCTGCAAAGGGAACTTCCCATATGTGCTATGAACATGCTTGCCTCACCAACTCCTAGGATGGTGATGTTCTAGTCTCTTGATAGTATCACAAAATCACGGAGTTGGAAGGGACTTCAGAGGCCAACTATACCTGATAAAGGATCTGAACAAGTGGGCAGACAGATTTTGCTTGGAGACTTCCATCATGGGTCAACCTACTACCTCTTCCCACTTTTGGATCATTCTAATTGTTAGGAATTTTTCCTTATCCATGACCAATCCTCTCACCTTTTTTTCTTCTGGAGAATGTCATGAGAATGTCCTGTCCCAAGAAAAACACAACTAGTACTCACAAGGGTTCCTCTTTGCTTAAAGAGTTTGCCTGCTTTTGGAGGAGCCTATGATGTGAAAGGGAGGTTTTGGTTCTTCTCTTTAGAGCATACTTCCCTCCTTTTCTTTCCCTTCCCTTCCTATATGTGTATATGTATTATATGTATATATAATATGTCATATATATATGTATGTATGTATACACACACGTATCTATTGCCAGACATCACCTCCCTCCTGCCCCCACCCCACTCAACTCCAGTCCATCATCTCCAATTGTGCTTGGACTAGAAGTTCCCCTGGCACCTCAAACTCAACATGTCCAAAGTTGAACTCATCACCTTCCTTCCAATTCTGCCCTTTCTTTCAATTTCTCTATTTCTGTTGATACCACCAGCCTTCAAGTCACCAAGACTTGAAATCTTAGTCATTTTTAGCTCCTCTTTCTCACTCCCCACACTTAATTAGTCATTATCTACATTTACTACTTCTGCTTTCTTATCACCCACTCAATTCTCAACCCTCTGCAGTTTGGTTCTGATACTGCACCTCCACTCAAACTGCTCCAAAGTCACCAATGACTGACAAATTCAGTCATCTTCTTTGAGTCTTCATCTTCCTTGGTCTTCCTGTAACTTTTCACCCTCTTTATTGTCCCCTCTTCTTCTTTAACTTTGTGCTACTGCTCTCCTGACGTTCTTTTCCTATATAATTGCTCTTTTTCAGACCCTCATGACAGTGGATAGTGCTGGCCTTAGAATCAGGAAGACAAGTTCAAATCCGACCTCAGACACTTACAGAGAGTGGGGTTTGTCCCCTGCCCCCATGGCCAGAAGTGGCAGAGGCACCGTGGCTGTGCAGCTACCATTGCCTGGCTGTCTTAGGAGCTCCTGGCTTGTAAATTGCAGAGGGACCAAGTGACCATTCAGAGGGTAATTGCTCTTGCTTTAACCTGCTTGGATCTAGATCACAGTCTTGGGTGGTGGTCTTGGAGTGTGTGACCAGTGAGCCAGTGCTTGTGGTGTCTATAGACAGGGCACCCTCCTAACAGCTCCGTCCGCTGCAAAAACCCCAGTGATTTGGGATGAAGCTCTCTCAATTCTGGAAGCAGAGTTCTACTATGGCAAAGTGCTCAAAAGTCAAGTAATTGACTAGCAAGATGAGCAAGCCCAGGAAACATAATCAAACTATAGATTCCTTGTGGGGGGACAAAAAGGATCAAGAGCATTCAAGAAAAATATCAACTGGTTATAGGACATGGAAGAGCTCAAAAAGGATTTTGAAAATCAAATAAGAGAAGGGGAGGAAAAATTGGGAAGAGAAATGAGAATGATGCGGAAAAATCATGAAAAGCAAGTCAACAGCCTGCTGAAGGAGACCCAAAAAATACTGAAGAAAATAACACCCTACAAAATAGACTAACTCAAATGGCAAAAGAAGCCCAAAAAGCCAATGAGAAGAATACCTTAAAAAGCCAAATTGCCCAGATGGAAAAGGAATTTCAAAAACCCACTGAAGAGAATAATTCCTTCAAAATTAGATTGGAGCAAATGGAAGCTCATGACTTTATGAGAAATCAAGATACTATAAAACAGATTCAAACAAATGAAAAACAGAAGGCAATGTGAAATATTTCATTGACCTGGAATATTTCATTGACCACTGACCTGGAAAATAGATCCAGGAGAGATAATTTAAAAATTATTGGTCTACCTGAAAGTCATGATCAAAAAAAAGAGGGGGCACCATCTTTCAATAAATTATCAAGCACCATCTCACCCTGCAGGAGAGGAGTGGGGAGGGGGATGAGAGGGAGATGTTGGAGGGGAGGGCATGCTGGGGGCAGGGGAGGTTGGAGGCACCCACTTGTGAAGAGGGAAAGGATCAAAGTAGGGAATGGACCAGGTGGGGGGTGGGATGGGTGGGAGGGAAATATAGTCAGTCTTTTACAATATATCTACTATGGTTTTGCATAGCTATACATGTACAACATATACTGAATTGTTTATCTTCCCAGTGGGAGTGGGTGACAAGCGATGAAGGGAATGGATCTGGAATTCGAAGTTTTAAAATTAAATGTT